>DWED01000849.1:0-10178 GCA_018245795.1 Protelbella ruficauda | reverse complement strand
TATTACTTCCGATTAATAAACAGTTTGAAATAAACGCTACCTCTAAAAGCTGTAGCAAGTCCACAGCAAATATAGCATGTAAAGCGAAACTTTCTGTTGATATATATACCTTAGTGTTTTCTTCTTGACAGTTGCAAAGAGAACGTAATCGGACGTGTGTGCGACCACTGCGTGCCTGGCCACTACGCGTTCCCCGAATGTGTGCAGTGCAGCTGCGACCTGGACGGCACCACCGAGGACGTCTGCGACCAGAACACCGCTCAATGCTACTGCAAGAAACACGTAAAGGGCCAGGTCGGTGACATTAAACTGTTCAAACTTTTACTAAACTTGGTTTGGTTGAACTATAGCATAAATACTTTTCTGCAGATATAAAAAAAATCACTTGAACAGATTTAATCAGTGTATTTGGTTTAATTGTTCTCCGACTGTTACCTAAGTTATTAACACATTTACATTAGACTAATAATTTTCGCCAACTACCGATCGGCAGTCGCGCTTGCAACCCCTTGACCAACGAGGCAGTCACCATTATATTAATATATTACCAAATAGATTATATCAATGAGGTCGTTTAGTTTCATTTATGATTAAGCCAGTATTATTTCGTTTAAAAACACACATGCCGTATCCATATATTCATGACAATGCTACCCACTTTTCACAGGCTTGTGACACTTGCAGAGAAGAGTACTTCAACCTTCAAGCGGAAAATCCTGACGGGTGCACAAAGTGTTACTGTTTCGGGAAAACTACGAGATGTGCGAGCTCGTATCTGTCTTGGGCAGAGGTATGTAATATTCTACCACCGCTCAATAAAAGCATATTTAAATAAATGTTACAGCTATGTATACGGTATATTCTGCCTAACACTTCTAACTTATATTGTTATTATATCATCACACGAGATTCCTTTCGAGGTAGACAGAGAGCACTAGGTTCCTATCTTTTACCTTTATAGACCTGCTGTGGTTCTTATACATTCTTCAATCTCCTCATAGCCACACCGGTTTCGGAGACGTTTACAATTAATTTATGTATATAATCTGCAAAAATAAAACAATATTGATTTATGATTTTTAAGATCAATGGCATGAGCGACTGGTACCTGGTGAACATCGAGGCGAATCGTACTTTAAATATATTCCCACAAACCATCGGTCCCACTGTCCTCAATGACTCCGTGATTGGCGCTGAGATAGTCAGCAGTGAAGATGGCTCGCAAAAAGTAGTCTACTTCGGCGCTCCTGACTACTACCTTGGTTCGTATTACCCACATAAAGTTGAAACTAAAATTGCACTTGATTTTCAAATGTATATCGCAACAAACCTATGCATTTTGCATTTAAATGATATCTAGTCGTAATTATCGTTGAATAATATGAATATTTCAGAAACCAAAATAATTTTAATCGCCTTATTAATGTAAAATGTTTAAAAAGATTTCATGTGCCTTAGGTAAACGTCTTACATCGTACGGGGGTTACCTCACCTACTCCATCTTCTACACGACCCGAGATGACGGACGTGCCATCGCCGCTGCTGATGTCATCATCGGAGGCGCGAACGGCTACATAGTCCACAATAGTGTAGAACAGCCGCCCTCGCTTGTAAACTGGATGCACAGCGTCCGAATAGCGGAGGAAGAGTTCACGAATCTGGACGGATCAGCAGTGACCCGCGACCAGTTCATGAATGTCCTTGTCAACGTAACATCTATTTACATCCGGGCTACTTACTGGCATGAAGCTGTTACAACCAGGTAAACTGTATTCATTTTTGATTTTATAATCTATTTTAGGGTTCCATAACCAAAATGTGCCAATGGAATCCTATTATGAAAAGTTCTGTTATCTGTCTGTCAATAATGGAGCTGTATCTCTAGAACCTAATAAGTTGATACTATAACATAAATCTAAAAAGATATGGGAGCTGTCGAGGCGCCCGGACAGCGACGAAGTTCCTTATGCTTTTTCTTCAACTCCGATTTACATTAAATTAAAAATGTTTAAACACCTGGAATATCCGTGTCTATTTGCAACATAACTATTTTTTCATATTTTCCTTAGATTAATCGCGGTAACATTAGATATCGGAGTGGAAGATTATGCTGATGGTACCAAGCGGGCGTCGTCTGTGGAGTTTTGCCAATGTCCAAAAGCCTACCGGGGTCTCTCTTGTGAGCAGTGCGCTGAAGGCTACTACCGGCTGAGCTCTGGCCCACACGCGGGTTTCTGCGTGCCTTGTCAATGCAACGGTCATTCTAAAGAATGTGACGTTAATACTGGCATTTGCTTGGTGAGCTTTTTTTCCATAACTTAATTAATTCAATTCCTAATAAGTAAATATCTAACCTCAAACTTCTATGGATGTTTTTTGAAATTAAATACATAGCCGTGTGTGACTTTATGTTTCATAAGAACTAATTCTGCTCAGCCTAAACTCATCCGATAAAGTTTAACATCCTTGATGTAATGAAAAAATCAATTACTATATTACACTAACAAATCAAGGCGAGCGGTTCAAATTTATCAGTCGGCGAGTTAAAAAAAGCATTTGTTGATGCCCTTTACAAAGTGACAATGAATATACTGATTACGTTTAAAATCTCCTATAACTAAACCCTGGCTGCCTATGGACAGAAGTGTATGCGGTGCAAAATTGTGCTCTGCGATCCCTAACCCGCACGCCCAGCGTGGGAATAAAAGGCAAAAGACTCTCAGAGGAGGCCTGTGTCTAGCAGTGGACTAAAACAGGCTGATAATGTTTAAAATTTGTATTTATGTTCCTCGTACATTCCAGGAGTGCACGGACAATACAATGGGCGACCACTGCGAACAGTGCATCCCCGGGTATCATGGCAATGCTACCGTCGGCACGCCCAGGGACTGCCTCATCTGCGCCTGCCCTATGCCATACCCTTCTAACAAGTTAGTGTTAATTCAGAACTTCCAGTAACAACTCTGTAAAATCACCGTTATACTTTTTACAGATTCACAGAGCTCATTACATATGTATGAATTTACACGCATTCGATTTATTTTATTTATTTTGACCACAAATGACTTATTAACGAAAGAGGTGATAATTTTTAGAAATTACAAATGGTTACAATCACGAATAGGTACATGAGTAATTTCGCGTCTGTTGTTGATCTTTAATACGACTGTTTGTTTAAAGTTACAAATTTGTATACAAGGAGCACTAAGTCGTCTCTAAGTTTGTAACTATAAAATATGACATTAATGTCATGTAAGCAATGTGTTTCCTCTGAGCAGCTGATTATAAATATTCTATACTACATATGTCCGATACACTACGTATCTATTGGATAAATACGTAAACCGGCAGTTGTAAATAGGATATTTTAATAAAGAATGAGACTGATTTGTGAAATTTGTGCACACTTTTGATTACAAAAAAAAAAACATTTTGTCGTATAGTAGTATATAGGATATTTCAATAGTACGGATATTTAATCTGACCATGTATGTAGCTTTGCCATCGGCTGCGACCTCAGCGAGAACGGGTCCCTAATATCGTGCGTGTGCAAGCCGGGCTACGGCGGGGTCAGATGCGAGTTCTGCGCGGCCGGCTACTACGGCGAACCTGAGAATATTGGTACATAAATGATTGTTGGCATTTTTCGTATATTAATCGTTTAATTTTAAATTGGCATGTAATATTAACTATGTTGACCGAATATGGCTTTAATAGAAAAAGATAAAACATTCTGAAATAATCGAATTGAAAGATTTATCAAGCCCTCCAAGTATATTTAATACATAGGTACGTAAGTATCAATTTCTTTAACTAAAATATACGCGGATCGTTAAATTAGAGTTACCACTCTATATCTATGGGCATATCTATGTAGGAAGCTAAAAATTTTCAGTTGCAACTTCTAACTCTTATATCTAGTCTGCGTCTTTTTCAGGACGTATTCAATTTAATTAGCATTAGAGTTTCAGTAATGTTCGGTTTTGTATGCTATGCTATGTTATGTTATTCCCATGGGACTACTGTAGACCTTGCAACTGCTCCGGCAACATCAACGTGGACGACCCCAGCTCGTGCGACAGTATCACCGGCGACTGCCTCAAGTGCGTCAACAACACCGCCGGCGCTGCCTGCAACTTGTGCGCCCCGGGCTTCTTCGGCGACGCTATTTTCTCCAAGAACTGTACTGGTAAGCTTATCGGCTTCATCTATGTCAAATTTTGCATTGTATACTACAAAGTTTTGGTTTACAACTCTTATTTATTCTCACAAGGGAAATATAGAAATTAGCCCTCGTAAGCAGCGGCGTAACTATACGTGTTATAACTATGCATGTGTACCACGAACAACCAATGTTATTGTCTCCTGCAACACGCACCACTAAGCTTACTAACATATTAATTTCTGATTACGTTGAGTTCTGAAAAGCTTCATTATATTGTTTCTACTCACAGCTTGCGTATGCGATGAGTTCGGCATGGAACACTGCGACCCGACCACCGGCACGTGCGTGTGTAGACCTGGTGTCATCGGCGAGAAATGTGACCGCTGCGCACCCAACCACTGGGGCATGAACAGCGGTCAGGGCTGCACTCCCTGCAACTGTGGCCTCGCCTCCGAGTCCACGCAATGCGATGATAACACTGGACAGTGCAAGTACGTATAGCTGAAAAGTCCAACCCATGAACAACAGTACTACCGGCTTAAGAAAGGGCGTTCGACGTTAATGCTCTCAATCATTCTAGCAATCAAACTTGTCCAGTGAAATATGTGGTAAAATAGGTTTATTGATGTAAATGTTATGTAAAGTTATGATAATTATGCAGAATAAAACAGAATTTAATACAGTAGGTACAATGTTGCTTTAGATGCGCTGTAGGTGTGACAGGCAAGCAATGCGACCAGTGCGCGGCGGGCTATTGGAACTACACCAGGGTTGGGTGCGATCGTGAGTATTACATCTCTTTGATGATACTGTTTTCTATATTAATTATAAATCATCATCATCATCATCATCTGCCTATCTTAGTCCACTGCTGGACATAGGCCTAATAAATACTTGTGATTAATTCATATAGTACTACTTGAATTTCTTATACTGTAGGTGATTAATAACAAATTTAAACATTTATCCAAAATGTAATATATTTTGATTTTTCTTTATATTAAAACTAGCAGATTTAGCAAAAGTTGTCCTGCCCAAACTTTAGTTTGCCTGTTTTCAATGGTTTCACCGAACGTCTTTTCGGTTTGTTTTTCTTTCTTCCTTAAAACAACGTCAATTATTCATCAATTCAATTTTTTTTTTCAATGTACAAAAGATAAAGATAAAGATAAATATGAAATAGCACTGGCAGCGAAAGTATGACCTGACGATTTGTGAATTTTTTTGTTTTTGACAGATTGCAACTGTAATACTGGATATTCCGTTGGCTTCATGTGTAATGCTACCGGCCAGTGCGAGTGTTTGCCCGGTGTTATTGGGGAAAAGTGTGATCGTTGTCCTGAAAGGTAAGTTTCTTGAAAATAACTTGTCATTTCAATATTAATTAGCATATTAGCAGTTTCGTTTCCCCCTCTCTTTAAATGGATACCCTCAAAACATCAATTGTTAATTCAAAGTATTATGAAATATAGTTTGTAGTCTACAATAACGGTGTCCAAATTTTGGTTAGAAAGCCAACATAGCCGATGTTGGCGCAAATACTATAATAACGTGACGGACTTATCACGATACTTAATTGTGCGTAATTAAAAACTGAATAATGACTATGAATAAAAAATTAGGATGTTTTACAATACCAAATAATGGTTACTACATTTTGTATTAAGTAATTTTTCTTCTAAATAAATAAGAAATATTTTTGATAAATTTGCTTTCTTTAAGACAGAAAAAGTGAAAACCTTAAATTAAGGATTGCTATTTGTTCAGATCTGGTAACCTCCGCACAAATAGCATAATAATCTACCATGTTTTCCTTTAATTCTCTCAGATGGGTGTTAATACCTCAGGAGGGTTGTCAGAAATGTGACTCCTGTACCGACGCACTCATCTTTACCATCGAAGATATGAGTTATCTTTTGTCTAACGAAACTCTTGAATTCAAGGTAATAAACTAAAGGCATTGTAAAATGTAATTATATATTTTCCATAATTTTATTACAATGTTTATTAATTTTATAGGATAAGGCGGACTCATTCTTTACCACTCAAAGACTCAACTACATATCAAACCAAACTGAACTTCTCAAACCAAGAGTTGCCGAATTGAAAAACGTAGAGCTTTCTGAAGTTACTTCCGCTGTAAAAGGTGTGGAGACCAACGCAAAGAATCTGTTAAGATCTGTAAGTATATCGCAAAAAGCGTACCTATTGTATAAAAATGAAACAAATGTCATATCACAACTAGATTTGAAGGATCCCAACGCGATGTAAAGACACCAACCAATGGCCGTCCATTTAACAGGCGGAATTCGCAGCCACGGACAGCGACAACCAGATCAGCAGGGCTGCTGAGCTGGCCGACGACGCCGATATGATCCTGTCGTCTGCGAAGGAAAACGGCCAAAAAGCGACGGATGTGGTGAAGCATGTCGCGGAACTGGCAACCGGGCTCGAACTCAGTCAGCAGCCGAAGGTGGATTCGGCCTTGACTGAAGCGCGGCAGATCAAGAGCGACATTGCTGGTGAGATTTGGCATGTAACATAACGTGCAGTCGAAGAGCGTTAGAAAGAGTAGGGATTTGTATGTTGCTGTCGCTAAGTCCTTAACGATAACATCACACTTATCTAAATAGCAGTTCTATTAGGTATAGATAGAACTCACATATAGTAATGCTTTTCCATTAGTAGACAAGGTGAGACCGCGTTTTGGTTGAGAGTTTGATTCAAGTTGAAATTCTGTATGTTCGTGTTAATGATAATAGACAGGCAAACATATTTGTAATTAAACTGGCTACAACGGTTTTTACATGTACAAGACCTAGAATAGTCGATTTTTTTATTTTTTTATTTTCAATAATTCCATTTTTAGTAAAAGGATACTAGTGTTAAAATATCGTAATGAAAATGTTATGTTACAGACAAAAATCTAGAACCGAAGCAGTTGCAGGCCCTGAACGCATTCACAAACGCGACCGAACAAATAGAACGCATGAACGTGTTCGTGTCGCCCGTCAACGAACAAGCTAAGGTTAGAATGGATCAGTATATGTATGTATATTATAATCATGTAACCTAAGGCTTATATCAAACTTTTAAATTATTCTTGTTATTATTATTATACCGTCACGCCAGGTCTCTTAAGGGGTAGGCAGAGGTTACCAAGTGCCAAATATACTCTTACACAATTAACGTAATCTTTCTACATCTATTTACTCTCTTCATACACGTTCGCTTACAAATAACATTATAATACGTTAAGTTACATCATTACAATAAAACTACATACTATCGTCACTTATATATTTGACGTATGTATTAATGATCGAGTACATTATTAATACGCAATGTAAAAACACTATAAATAATTTAAGTTAATTTTTATGTTCACGATTCCAGAAATTTGAAAACCTCGTTAACGCGACTCGGGAACTCAAGAAGAAGTTGGACGAAATGTATGAATATACAATCCTCTCACAGCGTACTGCCGACGATGCGGAGAAACTTAACGCCAAAAACAGGTATTATTTGGGGACCTTCCGACATCTGTCACCTGTGAAAATGACATTGAAGTGTTATATAAATACCATAACTGATCCTTCTATCTCAGTTTATAATTTAAAATCACGCATGTCCGTTACCATTATTTACTAATTATAGCTCGCTATAACGGTGTATAAGACTAGATAATGTGCTTGGTTCTTTAAATGGTCAATAGCCTTCCCTACTTGTGTTTATTTTTAAAAACTCTGTCATAAGATTAATAAATGAGTAAACATGATAATTTATTACTATTAACGTAACAAAACATCTCTTCTATATTTCTCCGAAGGGGCAGGCAAAGGACCATACTTAGTACTCCCACTTGTCACTAGTTATATATAACAATGAATACCAACCCATTTATTATTGTTGAACAAAGTTATTCCCTTTGCAGAGTATCAAAGTTCGGAAACAAAGTGCTATCGGTGACGAAAGTGAACAGTGCCGCAATGAAAGATTTGATCGACGCGGCTACCGACATAAGTAATGCGACGTTTTGCAACGTGCTGGTTGTGGAGATTGTGAAGAATTCCACCAAAGCGCTCAACGACATTAACAACGCCAACACAGACATCCAGGACAGACTGGAGGCACTCGCTGATGATATACCGGAGCTCACTAACTTGACGAACGTTGCTTTGAATCACGCTAGTGGACTGAGGGACAGGGTAATTGCTACTCGTATTTTGTATCAATACCTAATATGGTTAAATTCCTTGAGTAGGGCTAGAAACATGACGTAGCTTTAATTTTTACCTTGAATATATTTATTTATTTATTTAACAATTTTGTGAACAGAATAAATAAGAAAAGAACAAAATTTTTTAGAGAAAATTATGTACAATAGCTCTACTTATCCTCTATAAAGAGTTCTCTTCCAGCAGCGCCAGGACTTATTATTATGGTGTGTTAATTTATTGGGTAGGTAAGGCAAATAGATAAGGCATCAATATAAGCAAGTGTATCAATATAAGCTTGAGAAATAACGACACTTCTGTAACCAATCACAGTGACGTATTGCTATTGGATCTGTGTTATTAATACACCTAAGTGTAAATTTAGTTCCCTAGTAACATAACACAACGCGTATATTTCCCATTTCACCAGTTATATCATACGTCGCATGGGATAGGGGTGAACCTATTGCCATACATCCGTTTATTGTTTCGCTGGTGCAGGCGGAGAAGCTCCGCGCGTTGGCGGAGCGCGAAAACAACAACACGCGCACGCAGCACGCGTACAGCGCCGCGTCCGCCTACTCGTCTATCGTGCAGGAGATCGGTGACGCGAAGCGCGCCGCCGACGACGCCGCCGGCGCCATCGCTAACGTTACGCGCATCGTAAGTGCACTATATTTTACATTTAATACCTTGTCGCTCCCACTGTGACGTGATGCTTCAATAATGTTAATACCGTACCGACCCTTTTATCTTTCAACTGTTGCGACACGGGTCTCCTCTCATAATGGAAGGGAGGTAGTCCGCCACGTTGGCCAAATGCGGGTTTGGCACACTTCACATATCTTAAAGATTTATCTTATTTTTTATCAACTCTATGATCGTAATTTTAGGAAATAAGGAAACACTGTCGCTTCCAAAGTGACATAATGCTGTAGTAATTTTGACATGAGTTTATAATTGTTATATGTCTGTGTTGCCCCATCGATTTGATTAATTAATTTATTGTACCATGTTATAGATATCAATAACGTCAGAGTAAAGGTTTTCTTTAATGGAGATAATACCTTGTATGATAAATATACCGTAGACGTCCTCCGGCTTGGTGGAGTGACGATATACCGAAAGTGGCTGGCAACATTTGGAAACGAAGAGCTAACGATCGAGCTCACTGGCGTGCTTATTAGAGAGGCTGACCACGATGATGATCGATATCGCTTTAAGGAAACAGTTTCAACAGCCGTCAACCTAGCGCTTGTTAAATTTAAAAAATAAAGATTTTCAAGTCCTCAACGAAATAACTTTTATTTTTATTATAAATTCAATTTTTGAAAAAACCGGTGAATATTAAAAGAGATATTTGTTTAGAACAACGTTCTGAAGAACGATGTAAGCCCCGTCCGCAACCGGTCTCTGACGCTCTCTGACCGCGCTTTGCGGGCACTGCAGACGGTCGAAGAGCAGCTTAGCCCAAACCTCACCCGAGCTCATCAGGGTCTCTCCAACGCTGGAACGACACTAGCCAGTGCCGACGACGTCAACAATGCTATCTTACTGTAAGAATTGAAACCTATCCAAAATGCTATCTATGGGCTACATAATAATCAGTCTATAGTATACTCACATAAGCGTGCAAAATTCTCATCCTTTTCCTAGTTCTTTGCCGAGCGCTCCACAAGTTAACCTAGAGGATGAGGTGGAAAAAGCTGATAAAGTCAATAAAACAATGAAGTCTACCGTCGGGATCATGCAGCAACTTGGTAACGACCTGGCAGGCAGCAAGGCCTGGGCTCAGA
>DWED01000848.1:0-10178 GCA_018245795.1 Protelbella ruficauda | reverse complement strand
GGAATATGGGTCTCCTCTCATATTGAGAGGGTTAAGGCCGTAGTCTGCCACGCTGGCCAAGTGCGGTTTGGCAGACTGCATACACCTTAGAAAAAAATTTGCTGATTTTTTTTTAATTCTAAGGTGTGCAGGTTTCCTTTGTGCGCATCTCATTTTCATTAAACTGGCTGAATTTCCAGAAACTTTGTTCAAAACATTTAGCGCTCATATGGTTTTAATATACATATGTCACGTAAAATAAGTTCCCAACACAGTGATCTGTATTGTTCACTATGATGAATGAACGATACGATCGAGATAGAAAATTACATTTGTCGGCCTGACAAATTTTTACAACTAGTGAGACTTCCGGTTTGTCTCTGGTCTCCACGTCTTAAAATGACAAGCGGTTTATTGTTAACATAATTTTATTATATTGTTGCAGGTAGCAATTAAGATAATAGATAAATCACAATTAGACGCCAGCAATCTTCAGAAAGTCTACAGGGAAGTGGACATCATGAAGAGGTTGGATCATCCTCATATAATTAAGCTTTACCAGGTAAGTTGGAAAACACTAACTAAATAATCTAGGAATCATTTAAGTTTATCTTCATATTCACTTATAATCTCGCTTATATTCTTGGTGGAAGTTATTCAATATGCTATATTGTATATAATTTCTTGTCCAATATCAGAAAAACATTTCATTACTAAACGGTTCTAATTTTGTTACGATTCGTATGGCTGAAATTTACAATGCTGTTGATCATTCGGGCTTGTTTCTGACACGACTTTAAGGTCGTATAGAAATTAGGGTCTAGATTTCCTTAATGGATATTTTGCTATTAACATAAAAATTAACTAAGTAGATACATTATTTATCTCGTTCCCAGACGCTTGTAGGAAAGTAGGGACAATCGTCATATTTGTGTAACACCAAAGTATTAGTCAACGTTTTTAGTATTGGCACTGATATATTACCTCTACTCAAATATCTAGTCATTTATCAGTTATCATATATTGGCTACATATTCGTATGTACTACTGACGTATGCTATTTGTTTGCTGATATTGGCAAAGTATCCATTATTTTTCTCATCTAGTAATTACCCGTGACGGTTGTGAACAATTACAATGTACGAAAACTCCATACAATGAATAATCTTTTGTTGACGATTTACGTCATAGAGATTTTATTAACATAAAAAAAAAAGATCTTATCTAGATTTTTCATTACACAATTTAGTATTGGAATAATCGTATCTACTTTATAGATATTGAAGATTGTATTATTATTATTATTTTATACTATTAATTGTTTCGCGAGTATTTATTTATACACATGATTATACACATATGTACCGGTCTAACTCACGTGCGTTTTTCGGGATGGCCCGACTAGTTTCGGACCTGTATGAGGTTCTTTCTAATGAGCTTCCGCCGTTTGTAGCGAGGTCGCGGCGGAGCCGTCGTCGGTCGGTCGGCGGAATTTTATAATAATTGTAAAATATTAATAATGAGAAGTACAGTACTTAGAGAAACTTTTTGGCCTTAAAGTCGAAGCAGAGTTTCTTTATATTACAGAAATTTTTAAATGCATTTAAAATATCCAGTATAATATCCAAATATCCAGTCAAATATCCAGTAAAATATCTATAAAATATCCAGTTTATGACAGACTTATTGAAATCTTTGATTATCGTGCTATTGGATTTTTCCAACTTAGATTTTCTAGTAGTGTCTCGAAGTTAGGATCTGTGTCCGGTGTATGGCCATAGGCTTACCACCTATTCTATTGTGGGACGTAAACGCAGCTGATGAAAACTGGTGAAACTGATTACAGGCGTGATGTTAGGATGTAAAGTTTGGATACCATAAAAACTTTCTAATTATTTATATGAAAGTTATGATCAATTTTGTTGGATTATTATACAGTTTGCCGGCAATTGCTAGCGAGTGTTGACCTTGTTAACCGAAATTTGCGGAGTCCGTTAGTTTAGCGGACGGAGCTGGCTTAAATTAACATAGACTTGCCAAGTTTTGTACGACTTAACTGTAACGGTAGCTAGTAAACGATAACAGTGGTCAAACTGTCGAATGGTAGAGCTTTGAGAATTAAAACGTAGATCCATATCAATTATTTAAGACATCTTAAAAAGTGTCCGTGTCAAAAGTACCAGTAGTAGAATCGATGAGAATTGTATGATGACTAAGGAATGTAAACGAGAAAGAAATTTTCAAGGACCGTGGTCCGTTGAAATCTTTAGTCTATGTTTACCCCCAAGGAAAAAAGGGGCAACAGTTTGTAGGTATGTAACCTAGAATACCTGAATACTGATACTAAAAGAATACTAAATCTGATCATTTCCAAAAAACATGTGAATATTTGTAGAAATCCAAGAAATGATTTTGATGATAATATTCTTTGCTTCAAATCCCTTTGATCAGCTGATCGTGACCAAATAACTCTGATGGTAAGTTGTCGAACCAATAGAAACGGAACAGCGTTACATTTATAGTTCATTTGAACATGAGTTGTGGGTTAGATAGTAAATGTCACGTGAAATCACCTTGTCGGTCGTGGTATATTTAGTTTCATTCAGTGCGGAAAACGTGTGGGCGTCACCTTATGGAGCCATTGAAGGGGAAAATTGGGCCTTTTCATGTTTTCTCTCCAAGTTGGCTTGTGTGATGATTATAGATTGGCTTTATTTACAGCTACGAAGCTGAATATTTGTATCACATGGCTACCAATTAAAAAATAAAATCGTAGTTAATAGTAAGCAACTACTGATTAGAAGTCATCATCTTCAGCCTGTCTCGGTCCAGTGCTGAGATCCAGTATGACTACGGGCGCTGGGGGGCAAAAACTGAGTTGTATTAAATATCATTTCCAAGAATGTTCATACAGAATGGATATTACATGTATTTGTTAGGACTCTGACGATGTACATAGGTGTTAATGTATCGCGTAAGTGTACAAAAAAGGTATAGATGATGGAATCGAGGAATCGATACGTAAGTAATGACGTCATAAATCAGAGAACAAAGACAAACGACCATTTGACACGGAATCAATGTTTTACCGTTGCACTGGTGATGAAATGTGATACACTAATTAATGTTTCTTGGAATATTCCAATCGCTGTTGTGATAATTGAAATAATATAATCAGTATGTCAATTATAAATAGTATTAGACTGTGTCCGTTTTATCATGAACAATTTTTTTGGTTAGTCATTGTCAAACAGCGGGTAGAGTAAAAAAGTATCAAGATTATTTTATCTAATAATAGAATTTTTTACTATAGAAGCATTGTACTCCTATCTAAGGCAGGACTAAGAACTCAAAAAACGATTATTTTGACTTAACATTTAACGTTTAGTGCACGATTGAATGATGTACCAGTCTAATTCGAAGTGTTCAGATTGGCCCCACCGGGTTCGGACCTGTCCGAAGCATTCTTAAATTTAATGTATAAAAATACTGACAGTTCAGTAAATAAATCATGCAAAGGCGAGTTTATAACTACGCAGTGACATGCTAATTTGTGCGTCTGTCATATATTGATTCATGTTATCTCTGAAATGTTGACTTGAAGGGTGAAACACTAGCTTAACAAGAAACTCACGTGGAGGTGTATGTATAATCCTCTGAATATTAAGAGCTTACGAACGGTTACAGTCTATATATACCTATATTTCCAAGTTAGACCTGAGGGGTAAATCAAGGACCTTAAATATTTATAATGTATTCTTAAGTCAAACCTTTGCATGTATGAAGAGAGTAATGAAAGTAGAAGAAGCCCATCAGGTCTGTTAGGATAGAGATATTTATCACTCTGTGCTCGATGCATACCCTGTAAGGGAAGAGGCGTTATGATATATTAATAATATATAAGGTGTATATTTTGGAAAAATGGCTTAAAAACTGTGTAGGCAAGTCGATTTCTCTTCGCATCCATAACCGAGGCTGGTTTAGGTTTTAAATAGACAGGCCGGTGTTGCAATACGCAATTGTTTACTGTTTCCGCTTCCATTTCCGTTAATTATAAAGGCGTTGTGGAAAACAAGCAATTAGGGGTTGTATTCATGGCAAGTCTAGCGTAGAAAATTACTTGTAGACGTTACACAACGATTGTTTGTAATGAAATATATTTATCTATTATGACAGCTACAATACAAGTAACGAGAGAGTCGAATTTAGATCGTTGTTGAAATACTATTATTTATAAAATTATTCACAATTACTACTATATATGTAATAATTTGTTTCATTTTTTAATATAACTTTTATAATTATGTAGGTAATATGCAGCCTTCTTTGAAGGTTTTCAGGAAACATTAAAGCATACGATAAGTACATATCAAACTGTTAAAAATGATTTTTTATATTCAACTTCTCATTATAAAAAAACTGCCTCGTTGGTCGAGTGGTTGCAAAGCGCGACTGCTGATCAAGAGGTCCTGGGTTCGAATCCCGGGTCGGGTATTATTGGATTTTTCTAGCCTAAATTTTTTAGTGGACATTTCTAGTAGTGGCTCGGAATCTGGATCTGTGCCCGGAGTATGGCAATAGACTCACCACCTACTCTATGGCACGTAAAACGTAACTGTTGAAATGTGAGAGTATACTACACTCCTCTGTCTACCGCTTCGCGAATTATAGGCGTGATGTTACGTGTTTTAGAAAAAAAAATTATAAGATAAATATGTTATCATAATATTTATATTTCATTTTATCAATGCTATAAATACATCAAAGTTAAAGTTCAATTTAATATTGTAACATGGCCGCAGTAGTGAAACGGAATGGTTAATGAAACTTTTGATATCATACACAGCGCTGTTGACATGTGGAGTCGGTGATTGGATTAGAAACTTCGTAAATAATAAAGCCGTTCGAAATGTTTTGAATGTTAATTGAGAGTACTTTGGTAATACAAAATTGTATCGTTCCATATGAATATGGTGATCGTTATTTATGGGTTGATGATGAGAACGACGACGATGATGATGAAGATTTTTTGGGTTCAATTACATATCTACATGTATCGTCAAATGGTGTACAGAAAGATATCATATGTAATTTAAAACAAATAGTGTGCACTGTTTAAATGACATAAGATCAAAATGATACCATTGCGGCCCTCGTGAATATTTTTGCTGAAAATTCGTTTCATTTGTAGTCGTTCTCAAATGTATCTGCTTGCAAGACGGACGATTTTCTTGAAAGTATATGTAGAAAGCAGGCGACGAAAGGCAGCCAATGAAGAATTACATCTTCAAATGTTTTCTACATATTTGTTATGGCTGATTCAGTATATACTATGATTTAAATGTACATATGTATATTGAAAAGCTAGTACAGGACTTGTGTACATTTCATATTAATTACAAATAATTTTAACAAAATCTAGGATAGAGGTCTGCCTATCCCGTAAAAGACCTGACGTGACGTTATAATGATAACAAACTAAGGTACCTTCAATGCTATAGTATCTAAATAATAATTAAAATATATTTTGAATACCTTATTTAAATACTTCGGTTCGTTTTATTCTGCATCTTCTCTTTCTCACACGTTCTCTCTTTAATTAGTTCAGACTCTAAGTAAAATAACTTTGCAGGCAGCTAACGCGAAGCTAACTTGCTACGCCAATGGCTTACCGTAAATAAAGTAATGGACATACGTACTTCGCGTTACTTAAACTGTTGTTAGAGGAATAATATTGTGTACTTTATAATTGCGTACTTTTCGAGAGTTCGATTTTCAAATATTCGTGAAATTGAGAAATCTATCGTTTTTATTTACGCATGGCTGAATATGTTTATAAATATAGGTATATGTTTATGGTATTATAGCAATTTTATGATAATATTCAACAGTACCCGTACGTGACAATATTCAAAAGAATATTATAGAATGGAAAACATAAAATATTAATGTAACTTGAAACACAAAAGATCACAGCAAACCGACAATTCACAAAATGAAATAAGTACATATGAAATTTTGTATTGATTTAATTTTTCATATGCACAATATATAGTGGATGTATTAATTTTTTAATAGCAAAGTTAATTATATAAAATCATTGTTAAATACGAACAATTTACCGTCGTGAATTACGTATTTTTATATTCAGTAACACTTAACTGAAAAGAATGACACTATTCTTTCGATTGTCGTCCGTTCTGATACAATGATCCGTCTCGATAGACTCTAGGTGAAATTTACCTGAAGTAGGTCACGTCGATTGGCCCTAACAATGGGCACTGCATTATATGGTTTCACAACAACCGGCACAACATGAATGGATTGAATAAGTCCTGTTCAAACTGAAATAGGCCAGTAGCAAGTCCTTCAATTATAAATATTTTTATTTCATGAATGGCGTGAAAAAAATGGTCTATATCGCGCATTTGCTTAACATATCCCGCAAGTTACATTGTGACTTTTTTATTTTTATTACGTGATAGGCTGTAGTTTGGCCACGATTCGGCCAGGTAGAAAGTTCATATGCGTCTGGATAGAGATGTGGTCAGGCTCTTCCACCTTGTCCGTCGGGATAAGAAAAAACTTAATGAGCGGTGTGAACAAAATACTATCACGAAACGATGATCGTTTTTACGTTTACGTAAACGATATACGTGTACGTGCTGAAAGAATAAATTCAACATTGACGTAATAATTGACGTAAATTTTTGACTCTCAAATAGTGCAGAATTAATCGCACCGTACTGCTTAGAAATAAACAAATATTTTTAGTACAAGCATAACATTTATTTACAGTGTAGTTGGGATTTTTTTTAAGTCTAAATTTATATTTAGAGTTCTGTATTTAGTTCGTAAGTGTAGGCATGAAGTGTTAGTCATGTTCATATAAAAGGCAGCGGAAAATTTGGTCAAATCATAATCATATATGTTTTTTCTATTAGCTAGTGGGATGTACGTATAACTGTAGCCGCACATATTACATCAGCTTAGGAACGAGTATAAGGAAAAATGAAAAAATCTATGATAACATTTGTTTATTGGATTATTTGTATAATTTTCTTTCTTATCTGGTGAAGGTAATATAATTAATATTTGCGATATATAAATATTGTCACGCGTATTGCTGTAGAGGTAGACAGAGACTAACAATGAGACTGTTTCCACCGGCTATGATATCGATTTTACGTTTTTTACAATGGAGTTAAAAAATAATAACATTAAGAACAGATTATGTAAATATATAGGAATAGTTAATTGTTAACATCTTAAAAAACATTCATTACCGTATGAATAAATTTAAAATATAAATAAAACCGACGTGCCTGTAAGACGAGCGTGTTAATTGTAAAAGCACATCAACTGTGTAACGAGAGAGACACGGCGCTCGGTGTTCTCTGCCTGCACCGTAAGAGATATGACACGATGATATAATAGCCTTTATAAATAAATATAAAATAGAGAATGGTATAAATGGATTAGATTACAAGTCCATACAGTTAGTAAATGGATTACTTTACTTTTTTAGCGCTCGCCCGTCTGTTGCCGAGTGTGATTCACGGGATATTTGTGTGCTGTTAATGTAACGCGGCTGAAAAGTTCACGGACGCCAATCAGTTTGTACTACTTTTAACATGTTACGCCATCACTTTTACATTGTATTTTAAAATTTGTGCATCCACGGTGAAATCAATTGGGTATAAAAATAAAAATGTCGGTCACGGGACAGCGCTCTCAGATGTAGAATATTGTTAGTAATGGTTAGTAAAAGAGCATGTATTTAAAGAAACCAATAAATATATAATTATTCAATAAAAGATGTTAATCTTCATTAGTAAAATAAATTTCTAATTCTTATTACTTTTGTTATAATAATATACATATACAGATTATAAACACAAAATAGATATTTTAAATATTGATTTATTTCCAATGCAGTTACTAAATGTTATTTGACGAATATACATTTTGTATTTTCGCCATATTGTTCATTTTCAGTTTGTATTTGTATTTTTCTAATGTGTCATAAATGCGAGTAGAGAGCAGCAACGAGTGGGGATATGACGGCATATGAGAGCGTCATACTGCCTGCCGTCACAGCATACGAGTCAGTTTTACCTCAATGTCGCACCAGTAGAAATTTCACAATAAAAATTTAAAATTGTACACTATATGTATGGTATCTTCTTTAATTTGTGTTTTCCTTCAGTTTCATATATAAGTTACGAAGGAATCGTTTTCCAATATTATCAATATATTAATTATTATCATTATTACCATCTGTAATTCCCACAAAGCCTGTTGTCTGGAAGAAATCGTTCATTAGCGATGAGACCGCCAATTGTTTCGTCCTGTACCTGTTTGTTTTGTTAATATTTCTTCTGTACGGTGTAAAATAAAGTATATTATTATTACAAACATTACCGTTCCCTAGGGCGGCCAGTACTATAATCGCAATGAGACCTTGAGCTCCACTACTTGCAAACTCTAAATTGCTTTTCTAATTGGATCAGGACTTAAGCCTTCAGTGATTTTCCAGCTCGCAACAAATTGAAGACATTTCAATCTTTCCTTTGTGGACCGATACCTCTTGTACTGTGAGAAAATCTCTTAATAAGATTTTGGGTGTACCCGTTCGCTTACTAACACTTGTTTATTACTTATAAATATCAAGTTAGCTACGTATGCTATGTAAAAACATATTATTATATTAAAGTCACCGTTCTTTCTGCCTATACCGTAAGGGACCTTGCGTGAAGATATGTGTGTACGATTATGTATGTAAAGTCACCGTATCCAATTTTATTTCCCAATATAATAAAAAAAAAAATTAAAATATTACTTGCGTAGTGGTTATGTTTGTATGAATAACATGTTATGTATTGTAACTCGACGTTCGACGACTACGTGCGATTTCCGGGCAAAGTGATATTTGATTTAATTATTTGTTCGGAGCATGGGTGCCATTTACTAGTTTAGAGGTTCCATGTTACAGGGAACGCTAGTGTTTGACTATGGTTTTATGTAACGCAAATGGTTTTCTATATTTTTGTATTGAAGTGAATGTGTATTACTTAAACAAGTATATGATCTATTAAATTGAATATGTCACTATTGTGTATATTTATATAAGAAAATTAAAATAATACATGTATAAGATTACAATTGAAATAACCTAGTTAATAAATAAACAATATCGGAAATGATGTCCCTGAAAGTAAAAATGTCTTTGAAAGACAATTCAATTTATTCCGTTCTAAGCTACGTAGATATCAGGAAAAGATGTGTATCGTTTAAATCAGTGTCTGAGTAAAATCTAATCTAGTTAATATAGCAGCGTGGAAGTATACGGCAATGGCTGAAGGTCGTGAGAAAATGAAGTTGTCGTCGGAATAAACTCTTGGCAGGAAAGTGAATTACTGTCCCGATTTAAATAACAACTCGAATGGTCACCTAACGTTGTACAATAGATCTGAATGTCCCGATTTAAACAAAACGTTGAATGGACACCAAATTATATATAATATTATTTATTAGGTAAAAAGATGTTAGACATGAATTTTTCTTATTAAATATTAATATACGTTGAACATTGTAAATTGCAAAACGTAAAAACAATTGTTATACAAAGTAAACCATTCTAATATAAATAGAATAATATCATGTAGAATTAACAAAAGGCTTATCGTATAACATAGATCTGTGTCAGACAGCTGTTGGTGTCAAATTTTGGGAACAAATAGAACTGGAAAATGTACGGGCTTGTAACTGAAATGTAAACAAAAACTTTATTGTTAATTAAAAGTTTGTATATGCAGTGTACTCTGATACAATATGTCTCTATATACGTTACAAGCTTGTGAGGTTTGTAAGAATAGAGAGATGTTTGGTACTCGGTGCACTCTACCTACCTCGTAAGGTATCTGGCTAACAATAATAACAATAAAATACTAATATTAGGTATTTTTAAATATCTTTCAACACGAATTTGTTCCATTTAACTTTTCTGTACTTTTTATACATATGTTACTATTTGATATGTTTTATACCTATATTAAGTACTTTAAAAGTTACACAAATAAGGCAACATTCCTTTTACATATATCGCATGTCGCCTGAAGCTTACATCATCGTGGTGTTCCAATGCGAATTGGTCTCTACCCGATCGCACTCGCGAGTGAGGCACTGGCCTGTATAGA
>DWED01000847.1:0-10182 GCA_018245795.1 Protelbella ruficauda | reverse complement strand
CAACCTCGACTCCGACTAGGCCCGCTAGCCGCCTGCTAGACGCTCACTTCGTCTAAGGTACGCTCGACCGACCTTGGTACGTCGCTCCTATATCGTTCCATTTTTCCACATGTTTTAGGATCTCCATTAATTTTAATATTAAGCATGTTAAACTACATATTTACTAGAGTTCATAAATGACACTTGATTTTTATTTATTTCATCATCATCATCAGCCTATCTCAGTACACTGCTGGACATAGGCCTCCCCCAATGAGCGCTATCGCTATACTATACCATTACCACTATACCATTTATTTATTTGGTAATGTCCAATTCACAGATCCATCATTTAAACACAATATATTCAATCCATTTATATACATTCGATTACATAGATTGAACACCTAAACATAGTGCACCTACACACAGTGTTTGTTTAAAGTCTAAACTTTAGACTGTATATAAGCATGACTACATGATATTATTTTAGGCATGTCCTCACACTAACATCTTTTTTACAGACACAACTATTGGTTTCTATTTGCTAATTGTATGAAATACCTCTGCTATTTTAGATAAATGTTTTCTGAAATAATTCATTCTGGAAAATTATTTACAGAACAATGTTCTTTACTAGTTTTATAATGCTTTTATATATATTTCGTGCATCTTAATAAAAACGATAGAGCTTATCTTTATATAAAATTTCTATGGAATAATGAAATATAGCATATTGTGTAAATTTACAATTTTTTGTTTGTTGCCAGACATGTGTATAATGTCTACATTTTCAAAACCCATCACTGAGACATGTGAGTGTGATAGCTTTAGTTAACCAAAGAATATAAATTTACTGCTCTACTGTTGGAATATTTAGTCAAAGATTTTTTCCATTTGTTTAACATATATCCCTCCCTATATTTTCTAATGTATTATTTTAATATTATTGAACACAATTTTTTGAATTACAGATTTTGAGTGTACAGTGGACAGAATGTGTATAGTGAATAATGTAAGGTGCTACATAGCGGAGCGGAGCGAGGGTTGGCTCGACGACAGCCGAACACGGGAGTGATATCAGAGTACAGTACTTCGCCTGAGGCTTGTGCACCCACTCCACATATCACGTGAATCTCAATTAACCTATCTCCAATACCGGCCCGGTCTCAGCGCATTATTCCACTTGTCATAAGTTCTTTAGTGTGAAAGTCATGCTTACATATCAGAGATCTTGGTTTCTTCACAAGCGTAAACTTTAAGACGCTGATTTTAAATATTACATTTGCACGGTACTTGTAAAATTTTACCTTCTTTTCCGTTTCACGCCGTGAACCAGACTGGAAGATAAAAATGACAGTTGTGCTGTATTTATTGACATTTCCAACAACTGACACTTGGAATCTCAACAGAGAGTTATGAACTATTGTGCTGTAAGCATGTTAATTTTAAAAGTATATCTGAATATCTATCGAGTATATAAATAGTGATTGTAAATAACATAGTATTTTTAGAATATGTGGCAATATATTTAATAGTTTCAGGTATGTTTTTGTCTCATATTAGGACGTCAGTCTGAGCTCTGTTTAGTGTACCCACATGCTTACATTATGGTGGTTCATAAGTTATTTAAAATTACTCCTCAGTGTTAAGAATTTCATGGATTGATTGTATATGCATAATGGATGAGAACTACCAATGTAACTGTAGAATGTTTGTGTGGGTGCAACCATATATGCACCAAATATATGTTTAATGGTACAACTCAACTATCCAAGTTTATGGTGCAAAATATTTCTGCAGTGTGTTGAGAGAATAGTAGGATGGTAATAAAATTATTTATGTATTGATCTAGCTAGGCAAGTTATGGCTGATGATGATGTTCATGTTGTTAGATTTATATGTATTTTGTAAATTAACAACATTTAATTATCTTCCAGTGGGTAATTATTTTTGTTTGGTCATATGAAAAACAGTTCAGCATATTGTGGGCAGTTTGCCAGCAATATGTTGACACCAAACATCACTGTAGCAAAATATTGCACATAAACTACGATTCGTTTAGGAGTACCATATATAAATATATATATAAATATTAATCATTAAATAATAAAATTATACACAGTTGGTGTTTGTGCACTAAGTGTGTCAGGTTTGACAATTTTATCTATATCTCTCAGTACAGGAAATTAGTGTTAAGCTGTGTTATAATATGTCAGTAGTATAACATCAGTGTGTCAACAATATAGTAACTGCAACTGTATTAATTCATAAAGTATTTGCACAACATTTGTCCCACATAACGTCGGGTTATATCTAAGTACTGGATGGTAAGACTACATTAATGAAAATGAATTTGATGTTATACTCATGTATATGCCCTGTATGTTCCTTAAACTGTTTGTTTCATAGGTTTTGTGAAAATGTTTATTGTTTATTTCGCCAATAACCGTAGATACGGTGTTGGTAGAAATTATATATTGTATTTAAGTATTTATTTAAATTTTTATGAGAGTCCTATCAATATTTCAAATTCTTTCTATTTAGGCTATTTTTCTGCCTGATTTTTTTTTCTGTTTGATAGTCATTCTCTGGTTGTTTTAGAAATAACAAGTGGAACCTTCCCAAAACTTTTGGAAGCAATAAATATTTTTATTTACTCATTCTTTCCTTGTTCTCAATTTATATAATTGTCATTATAATTGGGCTTAAATTATTTTAGTAATAAATATGTAAACCCCAAAACATAAAATTTTTGTCATAGTATATTGCAACACTTAATTACCACAGATTTTTCAATATTTGGGCTTTTCAAAAATTATACATGACTATGCAGTATATACTTGGAATTAATAATCATTATTATATATCAGTCTTCTTAATATTTTAATTGGCTACATAAAAACTATATATCGTAGACAAAAGGTTTGTAAATGACAGTGTTGCTATAAGCAGCTGATCAAACTATTATTTACTTAATCAGAAACAAAAGAGTAACAGAGAAGTGTAGAATGTCTAATACATGTGAATAGAATAATTTTAATTCACTGTACATGATTTTTTTTCATCTAAAATTAAATCATTTGCATAAACCATTCCAACTTTCTGTATCTGATCCTTAATAATTTAAATATTTATATGATTAAATTATTAGTATGTGGGGTTTTAAAAAGCTATCCTAAGTGATTGTATGCAAATATTTTGCTGTTATTGATATATTCTACATTATTTATTTGGCCTGGAGCACATCGGGCGGTTTAGTTGTGATATTGCCTAATCGTAAATTTTTGTATACGTTTATTTTTAAATCTGGTCACTGTTGTGACCTTAATGTTAGATTCAGCAATTTATAGTTATATTTTAGTGTTAACGATGTACCTACCAGCGTGACAGATGGATAATGTAGTTTCAGTTTTTATTTAAGACACTTTTTTTTAAATTTTATAATGCATTCTGAATGTTGATTTAGTAGGATTTTTGAATTTTTTTTTTATGCTTTTATAGATTATGCTTACTGTATCGTTATTTATAGTTACAACACATTATAATAATCAAACAGTATTTCAATTAGCTATTAAGATATCTTTGTAATCATTTTGATGTTATTCAAGATTTGTTTATTTTTTATTAGCAATGGTGTTGCTACTTTATAATATTACAAGATGGTTACAAACACGATGAGGACTGCTGTAATTGTTTCAATATTTATGTAATATATAAGTAATTGTAACTGTAGAAAACTTCCTATTATTTTGTAGTACAATTGAAGTATAATAAATGGATTCATAAAACATGTAATTTGTCATTTTATTGCATAAGTATCATTTACTTTGTTTTTTACACTTTTAATATGGAAAAATAGTTCCAAATTTGTTTAAAGGCTTACAAGAAATGTCCATCATGATATTGGAAAAAAAATTATGCTGGAAGAAATATGGGTAAGTGAAATAATGCAAGAAATGATTCCAAGGAATTTTTGTTGATTGCTCTGCTTGTTGAAGAACATTTCCATTTTTTATAATGTAAACAAACACCATTGAGTTCTTTCATCCATGACTTAGCAAAGTTATGATCACAGAACCTAATAAATCTCACTTATTCTGAGACAAGAGTTGTTTTTAGGATTGACAACTATAATGATCCCTTGTGTTGTTTTAATCCTTGTATTTGTATTTAATGCAATGTGATTGTGTTAATTACCACTGTAGTAGTAAATTGATAAAAAATATATAAAATACTACCTATAGTAAATGAAAAAATATGATGGAAGTCATACCATCATGCTGGCCTCGATCAGCTAGCTTTTATGTGCTTTTTCTCATTTTATAATCCTTTCTGTGCTGACCTCACTAATCTTATATGAGATATAACTAAAGATATATTAAACAATTAATTTGAAAGTTAAGTCTTGCTATAGATGGGATGAACAAAGTCATGTGTTATCTAATGTCATCATAAAATAATTGGACATTTTTTTAATAATCTTTTCGTAACTACTATTATCATAGGAAACTGGAAATTGTATTAGGAGAAAAATAGTATTTGGATATGACAAGCCTTTGGCTTTCTGTGTAAAAAGATCATACAGGTTCTTGTTTAGCTTTAATAAAGAATTTCTATCATTTTTACTGTACAGTATAACAAACATTTGTAGTTTCTGAGGTGAAATATAAAATTTGAAATATTATATCGATAATTAAAACCTTAACATAGTAATTTTCTTAATCATATGTTGAGATTAGGAATACCAGTATAAACACCAATGGACACTTCAATATACTTTAACAATTTTTGCGCCAAAAATAATGCTTCATCCGGTTTAAATACATTGGCGTTTAACAAGTCCAGTCTGTTTTCGTCTTGAAATGCAATCACATCGCTCCCACTCACGGCCATGGCGTTCACGGGTAATCCACTAGCATTCACAAGTACCACTCGACGAAATCTTAAATCCGGATGCACTTGTTCTAAAGCTTTCTTCGCCCATTCTATACAAAATAAACCACTTGTGTCCATACCGAGTACAACAAAGTCTATAGCCATTTTTCCCGTCAAATTCGCCTGTCCCACTATTTCATCCAAGCTGTAAGATCGCAATACAATAAGTTTCCATCTGTAATTGCCTTTCGTGTGCGCTTCTACTAACTTGTCTGATATATTTTTGATTATATCCACATTTGAAGATAAGACAGCAACGGATATACTATTTCTAAAGGATGTCAGTCCAACCCAAGGTGCTATAATAATGTCGCCTTCCATCACTGGTCTATTTTACTTGTAGACCTGTCTCTTCGCTCTTTCGTTTATTTTCAGATTTTTTTGCAACCGCTGTTTTTCAAATGTCACGTCAATGAAAGAAAGTTGAACACTATGATGGTAAATTTTTTAATTTAAATTACACAGCAAAATTCATCGAGCATATTATGCCAATTTTCTATTATTACATTATTAAAATTATATTTAGTATTCTCGGAAAACCGAGCCCATTCTCTTTTAACAATTTTGGTAGCAATCATTTTGCAGCAAATGTCTTCATTAAGTTTTCCCTATTATTAATAAATTAACAGCTGATTCATAATATATATTATTGAACAATAGAAAGAATAATGGTTATATGAATTTTTTAAGAAGAGTTTTATTTTACTCATAAAGACTGAGTCTCAATTTTCTGTAACTGACCACTTTTTCAGCTGATAGTTCCTTAGTATGGTACAAAAATTGTGTTACTGGAATATATCAATCCATTTCATTAATAATCTGTAAAAATTATTGACATTCGTGATGACATACATGAATTGCAATATAAACAATAATATGTTTTTGTAACAATTACGGCGGGAAAACGATATTAGTATATTTATAGTTGATGGTAATGTGAAATATTTTTAACGTAGTCAAAATGTGGAGAAGAGATGAACAATTTCCAGACAATGGCTTTGAAGCATGGGGTGGCTATATGCATGCTAAAATTGCCAAATTAGAGCAACAGTTCTCAACTCGAGTGGACGAACAAAAGCTAAGTGATATATTTAACGGAGTTAGTATTTACGTCAATGGATTTACTATCCCTTCTGCTGATGAGCTAAAGGTGTTAATGTCACAACACGGCGGAATTTACCATACTTATCAGAGAAGTGAAGATTTTATTATTGCATCTAATTTACCAGACACCAAAGTGAAAAATATGCCATTAGTTAAAGTGGTTAAACCAGAATGGATAACCGAAAGCATTTCCTCCAACCGCTTATTAGACTACAGAGATTTTTTGCTTTATAGAAATTCCCGTACACAACCTAGGCTTAACTTTAACGCTATCAATAAAAGTGCAATTTCCGTTAAAAATGTATCAATGAATAAAAGTGGCCGTTCAGTTTTAAAAAGTGAAGAGTCTAGTGTTGATAATTTATTGTCAGTTGAAAAACAAGTTCAATCAAACATGAAATCAGAATCTGAATTGGACTCGAAAGGGAGTAATTCAATTAAAAGTAAAGAAATTGTTAGGGATGTTATAAAATCAAATATTGATCATACTAGTAAAACAGCAGCCGATCCAAATTTCATATCTGAGTTTTACAATAACTCAAGATTACATCATATTTCACAACTTGGTGCCTGCTTTAAACAATATGTAAATGAATTGAGAGAATCAAGCAATTTTAAATTTCCGGCACATACTAACTTAAAGGAAAAAATAATGGGTTTAAGTAATGCAAGTAATACAACGAAATTAAGATTTGAGAGGGGAAAAACTATCATGCATATTGACATGGACTGTTTCTTTGTATCAGTTGGATTACGAAAGAGACCTGATCTTAGAGGGAAGCCTGTTGCTGTAACACATTCAAAGGGAGGCCAATCTAGACCTAAAAGACCTGGTGTTGATAGATCAACAGAATTCAAACTGTATAAGCAAAGGCAAGCTAGAAAACTTGGACAAGCTGCAGGGATTCCAGAAGAGGAAAGAGAATTTGAATCACGTGTTGACAATATTACTGATGAAGATGATAAATATGGTTCAATGAGTGAAATAGCCTCATGTTCATATGAAGCCAGAGCCAAAGGTATTGGCAATGGTATGTTCATGGGTGCAGCTCTAAAATTGTGTCCTGATTTACAAACAATACCATATGATTTTGAAGGTTACAAAGAAGTAGCATATACATTGTATAACACAATAGCACAGTACACCTTGGATATTGAAGCAGTTTCTTGTGATGAGATGTATGTGGATTGCACTGAACTTCTAAATAACCTAAATGTAAGCGCTGTAGATTTTGCAACAGCATTAAGAAATGAAATCAGACATAAGACTGGTTGCCCATGTTCAACAGGTTTTGGTGGGAACCGTTTACAAGCAAGACTAGCGACAAAAAAGGCAAAGCCAGATGGACAGTTTTTCCTTACAGAAGACCTTGTCGAAGACTTTATGTTTGATATAAAGCTGAGAGATTTGCCTGGTGTTGGTAGACAAATATCCCAAAAATTAGAATCTTTAGGTCATCAAACGTGTGGATCTTTGCAAAGCCTCACTCTTGTAACTCTAAAACAGCACCTTGGCAATAAAACTGGAGCACAAGTCTTTGATCAATGCCGTGGACGTGATTTAAATCCTTTGACATTCCATACTGTTAGGAAATCTGTTTCAGCTGAGGTTAACTATGGAATTCGATTTGAGTGTAATGACCAATGTGTAGAATTTTTAAAGCAATTGTCTGCTGAAGTTCATTCTAGAATGCAACAGTTCAAAGTTTTAGGAAAATGTATAACATTAAAGCTTATGATCCGAGCCGAGGAGGCACCTGTAGAGACAGCTAAATTCATGGGTCATGGTTTTTGCAATGTTATTAATAAATCAACCAACTTGAGTACTGCCACAAATGATGTAGATGTGATATCTAAAGAAGTTATTTCTCTATATAAAAAGCAAAACATTGATCCAAAAGAGATGAGAGGTATAGGCATTCAAATGACTAAGTTGGAATCATCAGATGTTAAACCAGCCAAAGGTGCACTGTTTAAATTCTTGTCTAACACTAAAGCTGTAAAAAAAGAGAGTACATCAGAAAAAACACAGCCTCATACAGAACATTCATTAGATCAAAATAAAAGTACAGTTCCAGACCAAAATATACCAAATACTAATGTTACTCCAAAGAAAACTAAACAAAGCCTATCATCCTGTAAAAAGTCTCCTATAATTGGATCCACGGTAGCATCAACAGGGAAGAAGCGAGGACGACCTCCTAAAAATTCAAAAATAAACACTATATCAAGAAAGGTGACCTATGGTCAAGGTTCCGTCAAATGCAAAGGAGAAAGTAGTATTAAAAAAGAAATTAATGGAAACTTGAAAAAATTTGCAGAATCAGTTCCTGCACAGCTTGTGAAAGTTGAAAAGACTATAAAAGATACAACTAAAGATGACATTACGAAAAGGGAAAAGACTAGACAAGGTGCATATAAAGATGACAGGCCTCAAGGGTTATTGAGCTTACCTTGGGATAAGATTCGAGAGCTTCTGATGGCGTGGTTAGACAGTGGTCAGACACCAAAACAGTGTGATGTTGATATGATTGTAAATTACATGCAAGAAATGGTTGTCAATAAAAACATAGATAAAGTATACATTCTAATGAACTTCCTCAGGAGAAGAACGAAAGAAATAAATCAACAGAAGTGGAAAGAGATGTATGACTATGTCTCTGAGCAAGTACAAAATGCCATGTTAGCTGTTTATGGAAAAAAATTATATATATCAAATCAGACTTGAAATGTTGAGTGAATTTATTTTATAATAATGGTGCTCTCTGCCTACCCTGTAAGGGCCTGGCATGACAATATAATAGAAATATTATTTGTGATACATAAATGTCTTTAAATAAAACACAGATTAATTTTCTATATGCTGTATATTAAATTGTATCTATTTGGACTATAAACAAAAACAGGTCATACTGTTGAAGAAGAGTTTGCTATTACCACTATGTATTACTGAGTCAATGTTACATTAATATAAGACCACCTCATCATCTAACAAATCCAGTACAGGATTTTAACAACAAAGGGCGAAAATATATTCTATTCATGACCTTACTATTCAACAGCAACTCTATTTCATACACAATATAAAAACAAAATTGGGCAAGTTTTTTATTTAAATCTAGCTAATATTTAGTGAAAAAAAAACCAACTATGATTCTGCACTGAATACAAAATGACTTCTGCTAAAATAGCACTTAGCACTTCTGCTAAAATATTCTTTTACATATAAGAATACACATTGGTAATGGGTACGAATGAGTTTATACAATTTAGAAACACTTAGTTTAAACTAATGGTATACCCATATTAAGTAAAATGGCAGTTTATATCACTTTACATTGTTAATAAGCACATGTACAATGGTCAATGATTGAACTGTTTGCATGAATTACATATATACCCAGACTTATACAAAAATAAGACATTGCAATAATCACAATACAGTCGCGATAAGTATTTCATATTCGGATTTAGTTTAAATCATTATCTATATTTAATTATCACAGTTGCTTATTGCAAATAAAAAAATGTAGTATCCCATCCAATTAAGTTCATCTGTATATTAAAATTTGAAAAATTCAGTTCTTGCAGAGACATTGCATGTGTTGTGCATTTTAATAACCAACTTAAAATAAATCGGATGTGAACAAACAAGCTTTTAGCTCGTCGCAAAACTTAAAAACTAAATGCTTTGTGACAACCATTGAAGTTTTATTACATTACTTAATTTTAAAACAGCGTAGAATCATCTCTAAATCTACTTCAATACTTTATTGAGAGAATAATAAAAGGATGGCTATTTCATTTTCTAACCGTTAATAATAAAAAAAAAATCAAACCATAGACAAACCAATATTACTACTTAGATGTATGTTCGAATTAGGATTAATACTATAAAAAAATTGGGCTCGTAAATGTCAAATGTATAAAGTACACAAGTACTGCTTGTGAAAAATGTATTACCAGTACTAAAATTTGATTATTACCAGACATTAAAATTTATTTCGTTATTTCAAATAAAGAGATCTCTCAGTCCGTAACAACACGTTAATAGGTACGACGTAGGTACGTAAATGTTAATAATATACTAATTTCAATATAGCACTCGCTACCCTAAATTATTTTTCACGATATTAATTGTTACAACATTTTTAATGGCGT
>DWED01000846.1:0-10184 GCA_018245795.1 Protelbella ruficauda | reverse complement strand
GGACCTCCCGATCGGCAGTCGCGCTTGCAACCACTCGACCAACGAGGCAGTCAAGGCTCAAAAGTGCTACAAATACTATTTTTAACATTTATTCAGAAAGACATTTAAAGTATTAATAGATTTAAATTATACTTTCATCATGTCATTGACATTATTGACACTCGACTATTACAGGGACCAAAGGATTATATCCCGTTTCAAAAGTTACCGTAAACGGAGAAATAATAACACCATTATTTAGTGTCAAGAGCATAAGCTTCGGAATAAACAGTTGATTATTTCTACCAAAAGATTAACGGAGTAAGGATCAAACAAAATAATTAGTTCTTGAAAGGGTTGGTTTACTTATACTTGTTTCACACTTAAGAAGCTAGGGCTTTTTTTAAATCCAGAAATTTTAACGTTGTAAGCTGAATGGAAAGGGCCTTTTAAAATAAAACAAATTTTATTACATGTACAGATGTCACAAATCTTGTGTAGAGGAACAAGAAATATAGGGGGAGACATATGACCAAGGGTCTCCAATTTGGCCCTCGGCTAACTGAAATGTGTTCCTAAGAACTTTCAAAAAACATTCATCAACTGTGACATCAATATTTCTGCGTTTAATATTGATGTCCCTATGAAAGGTTAAGATTTTTATGCAAAGTATCTTAGTACATTTCGTCAGTATGTACATAAAGTTTTATACAGCTAAATTGTATACAAATCAGGGGTGTTCGTAAACACTACTACGCCTTTACTAAACAAACAATCGCTTTAAATGTTCAAGCTCCATACTTTTATTCCATATAAAGTTCACTAACACAACCATAAAAAATGGAATCCTCAACATCAACCCATTTGTCGTCCTACTATTCTTATGAGTTTTACTTTAAATATAATAATGTATAAAGTCATAATGTACCTCTCTGGCCAGGTGAACATTCGTTTATTTCACACTCCTTACACACGAGTAATGATAGAGCTCTCACAGATTTTCGTACAATGTTTTTTTTTTACCATTGTGATAAGTGATTTTTAATCTTTAATGTCAGTATTACGTCCTAAATAAGATACTTGAAGCGGAATATAGGAATATAAAACGGGATGTAGAATCCGTAATTAGTACCTGTGTCTATGACTTATGTATGTGTAATACTGGGTAATAAGGTTTTGCTTTACGTACGGTCCATTGTGGGTGTAAAAAATTTGAATTTAGAGCAGCGCCGATAACGCCATCTATTAACAGATAAATGAACTTTATTTTTATTTTATTACACTGGCATACTTATAGCTTTATTATATAAATATTTCTATATGACCTTATTTCGTTAAATATATACGGGTCATTAATACACTAGTTACGAAGTTCGCTTAGTGAATTTGTGTTTACAAGCTGACTAAAATGTTCAATGTTTGCTCCAGTAATCTGACTCTTTAAGTGGTCATTTGTCTTTAAGTGGACAGCCTGAGCTCCAGCGTACTCTTATCTGCGTTAAATTAGAGCTATGATGCTCATTCATTTTACTGCCTCAATACATTTTTGCTTATTAAAAGCTTAAGAATTAAGGTTAAGGAAACATATCTATTCCCTTCATACACAGCCCATAACGCCGTTTTGTGTACATTAATCGAAGTTCGGCGAAGTTTTCAAGTAAGGCTTAGAACATACAGCATCACGTCACATTGGAATTCTTGTGCATGTTTGTGGAGATATAAACGGAGGCGGTGATAAACCGGTCTAATGAAGGTATTTAAAAAGTGTGATCAATCACGGCTTTTGTGTCATTTATTTATTTATTCTTTATTGTTGTTCACAAAGAGCGGACTTAATGCCAATTGTCATTTTCTACCAGTCAATCCAGGTGATGATGAAGAGTTGTGGTACGCACTAAATTACCTTAATTTAATATGAAAGAAAAAAAAGTAGGATACTATATACTATGTTATTTCACGTTTAATACGGAAAAGCATTTTCCGAAGCTGGAAAACTCAAAATTTGTCGTACACTTAAGTATATCAAGCCTTCTGCTCTCCGAGATGTTCTTCAGATATAGATTTTATATAAAGTTTCATCATCAGGATACCTACCCGATTCGGAAAACTTTGCCACTTGAACAAAAAGGTCCTTTATAAGCCCTACAGCGTAACAACAAAGTCAAAGGTAAACTGAAAGGGTTGAAGGTCTGTTAAAAGCCAGTTTCGAAAGCACTTGACATTAGAAAATTATGTCGTGATTCTTAATCCTTATAAATCAGCACTGTCGTTATTAGAGATTGATTCTGAGCCAAAAGCTTACTTTAAATATTACAAATTGATCAGCGTAATGTTAAAATAACCGTTCTGTTTGTCGAATATAATAGCCGGCAAAATTTTTAAATGAAAAATCTTTTTATAGTCCATAATAATAAAAACTTTACATTTGTTACAAAAAATTAATATTTCGGAAAGTATTGAGTTTCTTTATACATATATAGCTGTAGTATTTTGTAGCAGCAGCGTATTGTTCTTAAAAACAAACAAACTAAGGTGTGCAGGTTCCTTAATATCTTTTTTTTTCACAATTATAGCAAGTGATATTTAAAACGGACATTTTTTATAAAGAAGTGCGCGAGACTAATGTAAGTAGCCCCCAGTTCTCTTGTCAAATATTTATCATCATCATCCCCATCATCATCATCATCTCTTTCGTTATACATTTGGTGGATACAAGGTTACAATGTATCCTGTCGGTATGATGGCACCAACATTCAAGCCAAGTTGCAACAACAACTCGCCAGTTTTATTGCAAAAGAACGAATGGCTTAGGAACGCATTGAGCACAAACAAACATTCATTCATATACGAGTACATATACGTACATAGCTACATACTTACGAAAGCTTTTTACTTTGGTCTTACTTTGTAATCCCTGCTGTGTTGTTAATGTACATATGTTTATCGAAACAATTCCTTTTCTGGTTATTAGTATTAAAATAAGGCAAAGAAAATATTCACTAACGTTCATCGGACACATATTTACAATAGAAAACAAATATGAAAGATTTTCTATAGACAAGCGTTTTGCGCAAACAAAATTACACTAAAAGGCTACATGCAGATATAAAAAGCAACTATTGGTAACTAAAAGCGAATAAAAATACTTTTTTATAGCAAACTTGCTTTATCATATCGTTAATCCATTATATGTTCTTAATGGGCGGTCATTAAATATTCAAATCGAAAGGTCTTGTTCATAATCGTGTGCCAATCGGATCTAACTACTTGAGGAAAGTTCCAGAAGGCTTAAAATTATTTAGGCTACTCTAAAGTATCTTGGAATCTAAATATTGAATAATAGCTATATTAGCCTTGCTGTATTATACGTATAGTAAGTATGTCGGTTCTACTTAGGGTCAATTTAATGTTATAACTATGATATAAAGTTGACGCAATGTTAAGTATGAACATTATTTGAAATATTCAACGCCTGTCTTAGAATTGAATTTAAGAAACAGATTTAGATGAACGCAATATTATGTATTTTGTACGAATTTAGAATGTCTGGTATTAATAATAATATTTGTTATGTTATGGAAAAAAAATATGCTTAATTAAATTTTGATAATAAAAAATGTAGAACTACATATTACTAACAAGGAAGTAATAGTTCTGAATTTGAATTTATTGAAAAAGTTCATAATATATTTTTGCACAATTGTGTCACTACCATATTCATGAGAAATATGTAAATTAAAACAGTATTATAAAATCGTTAAATACACATTATTGTTCTAAATTTAAAATTACTCAGTGATAAATATATTAATGTTTAATGATCATTCATTAATGCTTTCTTTAAGGGAAACAAAGATTTAAATCCAACTATAAAATAAGATTATGGACAATTTCAGTTTATTTCAGTTGTTGCTGAATACGTTTAAAAGGTATTTATGATGCGAAGCTCACCGGAAATAACTTCGTAATTTAAATTGTCGTTACTGAGAGGCCGTGACTGTTGTAAATTTCCTGAACTTGATATTAAGATATTTATATGTATAATGAACTATTTTGACATCTTGAAATGGAGATAATACAGGAATATTGCATTTAGAAAACAGATATAATTTTTTTTACAATATCACGCCAGCTCTTTTGCGAGGTAGATTGAGCACCTATTCCATGGTGGGCCGTAGAACATTGGAGATAAATCCTGGGAATTTACTACACTCCTCTGCCTATCCCTTTAAGAAATACAAAGGTAATGGTAAAAAAAATTATATGAGCATATATTGACAGATATATGCGCGGTTTATTAGCTATGTGCACGTTACAGTACAGGCTCAGTCCAGTTCGGAATCAGATTTCTTTATTAGTTTATAAGAGAAGTAACTTCTTTAGTTTTCACGTCGTGAATTATAGTCTCCGCAATGTATCCTTAAATAATCAATTCTATGTATTTTCTAAATAAATATCAACAACTAATATTACCTCACCAGTCTTTACAATTTGTCAGAAACGAACAGAAAGCTTCCCTAATTAAGCTAGTCCCAGTAACTAATTGTCATAATTAGGACCTGACGTTAGGATAAATAATTGATCTAATTCTGCGTCTTTGAGTCTCCATTCGTTGTGTAATTTTGGGTTAATTGGCTTTTTATTCCTTTGTGTTCCTTTTTAGACACATTACATTTATAGCGAAGAAAGTTAAAAAATATTCAAAACGCATAAGTTGTTTAATATACTGAACTGACTGTCTGTCTGTCACTGACGAAAAACCGTCTTTTCAAAACGTAATCCTAACATTACTCTCATAGATGAATTGTTAAGTTATCATCCCTAATACCATATTAAACTTATAAATAAATAAAAATCTCATTTGTTTCTTCGTTCTAGTAGTTTCTACTTAGGTCAGGAAATTGTATATATTTACAGCACAATAAATACACGTATCAAACAAAGTCAGAATGGTATCCATTATGTTATCATAATAATTTTTAATGAACAGTATTGTATCGAATTCGCGGACATAACAGTTAATGTAAAAAATAAAAAAAAATTGCAAAAAGAACAATACATGAAAACAATAAACGAAATCGTTGATCCAGTAAATTAATATCCACATCGGAATACTTCACAAATATTATTTCGATAAAACGAGGTAAACAAGCTGATCGTTATTTTTGTGAAATCAACCAAAAGCAATCGGGAGGCAATTCTATATTTATAAATTACCGATCATCCAAGAACACTGCCATGGTTCCAATTTACTTGGTAAGCTGAAACTATACCGAGCATTGGTATAATTTTCGGCGGTAGAAAATGTTTTACTTTTATACCTAAAATTGCGCTGTAGGTATATCCATCTTTGCTCTTTTACAATTGAAATGAATTTTTATTATCTTTCTATTGCTTGCTATAAGCATTTCTAAGTTTTGTTCTACTAAATTCACTTCGTAGTGTACTAAAATAATACGATGCTCCAATTCGAATATTATAACTGTCGTTTTACTCAACGTTGTGCTTCTGTCGTGGGGGCACAGTGGAGTACAAGACCTTCGTCACTGTGACCTGGATCACAAACACTTAGACCGATACTGTATAGGTAATAAGCTATTCGCCAAAGCTCCTCAGTCTAACAAAATAATTTCCTAACGAAATGAAAGGCTCTGTAGTTTATGAGGGCAATGCATGAAATTAAGTTACGTGGAAAGATATTTAACAGGTACGTGTCTTGGCGCTTACTCTATTTAGGATATCGCTGTCATTACTTCTTAAAACTGATTTTGATCCTCCCCTGAACATGAGGGCTGATGGCGAGCTGAACACAGGACCGTTTCAATATTTTTTTATGGACAGTCTTCTATTGGCTGATAAACTCATTTTGTTGCACTGAGACCCGATGAGCTTTAGAGTAAGTAGGATACATTGTTATTTACTTGTAAACTGTAACTGTCAAAATGATCTCATATAACTGTGGTCATAAGCATTAAAAAGATCCTACCATTAAGTGTCAAGACAACACATACGGCTACGTTATGTTAAATGCATATTGTAATAATATCCAGACTATAATTAATACTTTATAGAAGGTTTTGCGACAATTAAGATTTATATTTAAGTCTTTACTTCAATAACCGTTTAACATCAGGTGTTTGACTTTCACAGGTCGTAGTCATTGAAAATAATTAAATTTTATCTTATTCATAAAAAAATGCCATTTAGCCTGCTACTCACTGCAATTAACAATAAATTAATGCGCATCAGTTAACTTTTGGCTTAATAATTTCAAATTGCATTTAATTCATAGAATATTAAGTATCGAATTCAGTTGGTGAGCTGAATTGAATCGAATTTCAAATTAATTTCTGTCGGTCTGAAACCAAAGTTAGTCGGTTTGGCGTTCTGTGGTTCAGTGGTTTCTACTTCCTGGGTTACTAATATTCGAAACTACGAGTATTGGCTCGATAAGTTACAGGTATATATATTGAAACTCTTTGAATTATCGCGAATCCTGTAAGAATATGGTCTATAGATTAATAAAACAAAAATCAATGCTTCGAAGAGATCAATTATATCATAAAACAAGTTAAAGGTATAATTGACGAAGCCTGTATACGATTTTCGCCGCACAGTGCCACCGCTACTCCTTTTCCATATTTTTGTTATAGGTACCCGCTATTGCTGATTGCTTTGGAACAAAGTGTTCCTCTTTGTTACCCTTCGGCCTGTTGCCAGCAAAGGCTATCAAATAACATATAACATGTAATAATATGTATAATATGGAAGGCGATAACATGCATTCGAAAATGGGCAAACATTACATGAGGTGTGTCATATAATATGTCACCAAAGTGTCCCATCTCTTAGACAGAAATGAACAGTGAAGAGCTTTAATAACAAAAACAGTGTACACAGTATTAAGACAAAAAAAATGTATTAAGTTACGGTAAATTGCCTTTTGCTGTTGATTGCTTATTTTTGCAAGAAACAATGGAAAATCTTCCGCTCGTCAAATAACGATGGAGAATATCTGACGATGACGCGTTAAAAGGAACTTGTCGCTTTTGTTGTACGCCATAATAAGACAACGTACAAAGGGTGATGTTCTACCAAAAGACTCTCTATAATTACATCGTTACAGAAATAATTTTATTATCTTCTAATGGAGAAGTATTTACAAGACTAAGTGAAATCGTTGATGTACGATTATCATCGGTCCACTCGATTTTTAATCTGTTTTAGTTAGAGTAGATTTAAAAGCTTAATCTGACGTTACAGCGAACCGTGACAAAGCAGTAATAAGTTCAATTAAAAATGATATTGTAACAATTTACCATTTCCTTATGAAAGATATTTCGGCTGGAAGAAAAGAAATCAATTTGGTTTGTTTGCTAAACTTAAAACTTAAAGAGTTTTTTTATTAAAGATTAAAAAAACCCAAGCCTTGTTCCGCTGCTTAAGTCTTGGCCTTTATCTAGTTGTTTCGTGACAATGCGATTGTTCTAACTGACAAAATTTTGCAAGACTAATAGTTGTAGTAAAACTTGTCAGATTATTCTCATTGTGTCATGTTTACCGAAAAACTTTTCGTTTTACCGGCTTCGTGTCTTGAAAACAACTATGATTACTCAAATTTTAGTTATTCTTAAAGTGGGTCGAGCAACATTTATCCTGTTGTTATCTTTTCCGCTTATTTTCCGAACAAAAATGATTCAATGGAGATGTTGTTTGGAATCGGAGAATTTATTATGATATCTGATAGGATATGGGTCCGTTGTCGGCAATACATAGTGTGGTACAGCTTAGATTATGTAACATGTGAAAGTCAATCAATCAAATATACTATCGATGCTTCTAATAATTATGAGTAAAGATTTCGAGGAATCCCAGGGTGATTTTATCAGTCCCTATAGCCCGGGACCAGAATATGAGTTACGGTATCTCCTGCCTGACGTAAAAAGCTATTAAAGGAGGCTTCCGGGGTTGCGAGCAGCTATAGTGGGAGCACGAGAATAATCATGTGTGTGGCCGCATATTGTCGTGGGAACAGAAGGGAACGGAAAGAGGCATCATTCCTCTGCCAGGAGGATGGCCAGGTGAAGGGCCTGTTGGAAGGCAGCGCTAGGAGGGATCCGGCGCATTTCATCGGAGATCCCGAAGTCCTCTTATTAGCGCAGAGGTAGGCCACCGAGGGGGTTTTGGTGCGTTAAAAGATCCACATAACCCGGTACCTCTGTCAAGGTTCCGGGTACCTTTGAAGGTTTCTCCCCATAAAAAGGGGTGATTTTATCAGCGCTGATTCGAACATGCTTCGATTGTTAAACACCGTCCATGCTGAGATATCGTCGTTTTCCCATTCACGTCGACGGAGGAGATAAGTATCCCAAAATTCCGTGGAATCTAGGGCATGACGAATTGTTTGCCATAATTGCCAATACGCTTATCACGCAAAGCCACCGGGTTCAAACCCTAGTAACGCAGGACTCTTGATGATGAACACAAATATATATTTTGAATCTTGGTAATGTCTTTTTGTCTTAGGTATAAAATGCTGTTTATTGTTTATTTTGTCTTACTTGTTTTCGTAGTTCTTTGTCTAGTCTCTACTATATGGAGTCGGTTTCGGCCTGTAAAGGAATGTGCATTATCATTCATGACCATGGAAATGACGCTAAATTGAATTGATCAACCCTGTGCTGTTGAAAATAGGTTAAAATTGGATTTCTTTTATATGTATATTGCTTCCGTGGCTTTTGTCTATTTTCATTAAGAATTTGTGAGTACATTGAGACTATATGCAAGAAGTTTAGGAGGGCGTAAAAGTAATTTATATTATTCTCTGGATTTACTCACAGTTCGAGTCAATGTTAGGGTCATTACTATGGGTAAGATATGTATTTATACAGTTGTTTTATAGAGATTTTATGGCTAGCATTTTTATGTTTATCGTTCGCAGAATTTATTAACCGATTTCTGGCATACACAGATGGGCAGATAGGAAGTGTGGAGTGAATTTTTTATAGTCTCGTTTAAGACATTTTTCACGGCAACATCAACAAACTGGCTAAAGTCAATAAACACGTGCACGTAGTTTTTGGTGATGTAGAGAATTGCTCATAGTTCGGCGAAGCAAGCGTAACCCAAAAAATAGACCAATTTAAGCGCCACTAAATATTATTGCGCTGGCATGTTGTATTATCGGATTTAAATATTATATTTGGGTAACTGTATTACACAATATGTCATTGGTATTAGTCACAGAAGGGCGTCCAAACTGTACAGAAACTTGTGAAAACCGCTTTCACACGCGTGGTATTTTAATGGCAATTAGTTAAAAATTTCCGCCACCATTGTTCCTACATATTTACATCAAATTCGGCAGAAAAAACTGACAGCAGATAACAGCTTAGTTAAATATTGCGACAAATGTGAAAAAAGCTGATAATTTTTATACCCTCAATTTTGTGACTAATATTTATTTAAATGATAAGTTATAAAAGATAATTTTTTTTCTGAATACTTTGTGTAACTATTAGATCTTATTAAACAATGATTAATGCCAATGCCTTGCGCGTGATGCTATGTTATTTTTATCAAATTTTGAAAGTTAGACATTGTATTAAATTCTGAAGATCCTTGTTAAAAGATAAACATTTCAATTTACCTATTCCTTAAAGAAGTTATGTAGCTGACGATCTTCCAACAATTTCTTAATACATTTGACAAGATACTAAAATTCTATTGATAAGTCAGAAGTACGAGTATAAAGCCAATACCCAGACATACACTGATAGATGTTTCCATAGAATTTCAGATGAGCCTAGGGAAGTTGTAGCAATTAGTATTAATGAAGCAAGCATTAAGATATGATTCATTATGAAATAATGTTTGGCTTATTCAAAGTAGACTGGATGACGAGATCATCTAACGTTTTCAGTTACTTAGTAATCATTTAATTATACGTGTTATTAATAAGCATTTGTCGTAACAAAAAGAATTTATGAAGTGACATTTGTCACAACTTATCACGTAACATCATGCCTGTAATCCCCGAAAAAATAGGCAGAGGGGTGTAGTACATTCCCACGTCTCACCACTTACATTTTCGTCTCACAATGGAATAGGTGGTTAGATTATTGCCATGCCGGGCATAGATCCAAACCAGTACCAGAAATGTTTAGTAGAAAATCTAAGTTAGAAAAATCCAAAAGTACCCGACC
>DWED01000845.1:0-10188 GCA_018245795.1 Protelbella ruficauda | reverse complement strand
AAAGATACATTATAAAAAACTCCGAGTTGTTGCAAATTCATACATTTTAATTCACCCCGCCATGTTGTAGATGTGGCAGAATGTGAATCTTTTATTTTGTACGCGATTGTATTGTAAATTATCGAGATATCTCCAATACGTCTTCATTTTAAATTTTTCTTTTCATGACATACATTGGATTCAAAGTTTTCGAAGTAAACGTTTTTGTAAGCTTCCAATAGCTTCCATGTTGGTGATTGTTAATGACTAATTATTGACGACTTTTAAACGACGACAACTTGTGATCGCCCGTTACAATATAATTGTTAACCTAGTAAAAATTGATACATGAGTATGGATTTGAAAAAACTTTAATCATAGGAATAAACATAACTAGATCTGTAGATTGTAGAAATTTTATATGTATGTGTTAAGATAATTCAAGACGGGCTAGGATTATCATCATATCGTTAATGACAAGTAAATATAAAACTACACAAATCCAATAAAAAATATTTCCTTTTTAAAGTTGAAATTGAACTGAATTTTATACTAATCCACAATACTATTCCATACAATTTAATGCGGCTGCAGTTCAACAGTAACATAACGGCGTACTAAAATATATATAAAACTGTTATTATAAACTGAATTCTGTTATAACGCAGTTGTAATAACATAATTAAGTTTGCAATAACAGAACTCATTTTATGGACAACCTGTATCAACAGTACTGGATTAAAATATGATTGTTACCGTAATTACAACATCAAACCCGTAATAATACATTTAAAGTACACACGTAATAAAACAAACACCCTGTATGAACAGTATAAGATTAAAAATATACTTTATTGCGGTAATTTCAAAATCAGAAGCATAATAAGAGGTTTACAATACGCAGATACAATGAGATTATTTAGATCTTATCGCTTCTAAATGCCTTGAAGTGAAATGACTTCCGCAAGACTTGTTCTGAAATACGTTTAAGAGAGTCCACTCAATATTAGCAATTAACAATTACTTTTGCTCCTGTGGAGTGTGCATATAAAAAGCAATTATCAATATATAATAATAAGAGTAATATAATTAACTTTAATACAAAACATTAACTTTATATTGAAATTCCAATCAGGAAAGATAAGCTGCCACTGCTGATTGTGTTAAACAACGCAACGATGATGTCATTTAAACAGAGAAAAACAAAAAAGATATTGACATTATTCAGTCCCGTTATTTGCACGTAAACAGAGTAAATTAAAAACATAATATCACGCTTATAATGGGGGGGGGGGGGAGGCTGCAGTACAGGTGTAGGTGTAGTACATAACCGCGTTTTACCCGTTACCTTTACATCCCACCATAGTATTGGCGGTGAACCTATTGTCTAGATTATTAGCCATTACTAGAAATTTCTACCAGAAAATTTAAGATAGAAAAATTCACCGGGGAATCGAACCCGGGACTCTGGATCAACTGGTGTGCTTCCAAACACTCGATCGACGAGGCAAGTAAATAAAATTAAATACCAAAATGTGACTTTCAATGTATGTAACAATAGCTCATTAATGTAATGATTAGTAAGATTATTTTAATCAGGAAGGTAAAATGGTTTAATTAATTTTTCACATCAACAAACAAAACAAAAAAAAAAAACACTTTATGTTTATTACTATTTTTTTTATCAAAATCCTATATAAGAGTGATAAACAGTTTTTTTTTTTTAAATTTCAATTTTAGAATCCCACCGAATAAAGATTTGTTATAATTTTAACGAAGCAATTGTACAGTTTAATACTGTAGTTACAATAAATCGACTTATTTTTTGTGTCCTAGTATGAAGGTGTTCTATAACAAAAGTTTTGTTTCCTGATCTCTTAATATGTGATTAGGATCTCGTAAATAAAAAAAATCCAATTATCAGTTTGTTTTTAAGGATAAAGCCGAGTTTAAAAGATTAGGTTAATTTTCATGTCGATTTTGGTGACATTTGAACACAAATGTTTTTTTTATTCCTTTCAAACCTGTAAAACAGTACGATTTCGAAATTCAGCTCGATATTCGGATTTGAACAAAGAAAAGAACATATTTAAAGGCATCTTTAAGTTCTATTTTAAAGATAGAATTACGAGTGTACGGCGCTTATACATTTAAAGGATAAGTGGCTCAATTTCAGAAAATTGGAAATTCCTTTATTATTTTTCTTCCTCGCCAATTTATAACGTCATGTCACTAAGTCCCTATTGCAATAATTTTCCCGTTTTTATGATTTTCGTACTTTTGTAATCTAATATTTTATTGTTAAGTGGGGGAGAAATTTTTAAACTTCCAACTATTTACTTATTTTTAACACATTTTATAAAAGTGAAATATTTTTTTTACGTATATTTTTCTATAGAACAGAATATCTAAGCAAATTATTAAATCCTCGTTTGATTTACCCATCCCCTCGTTTATAGATACAAACACCGATTGAAACGTCCAGAACAGACTCAGCAATAATTAAAAATATATCGAATCACATAAAAACTACTGAACTCTACAAAATATTACTTAAAGCAAAATTTATAAGTTAATTAAAATATACAATGAATAAAAAGTTAAAACCGCACTAAAACACTTAGTCTATTTACTGAAACAACACTTTGTAACACCAAAAATATAATTAAATATACAGGCATATACTTTATTTATGAATAAGGCGGATTAAACGCTATCTCGATCCGAATTCACGTGAAATAGATCTAAGAAAACGTACAAGAGAACAGCCGCCAAATATTTTCTTCTGCGGTGTTTGGCAAAGACCGCAGTGATACATTAGGTATTCCAATGCGAAAATTTGCTTATATTATTTTTTTCGTCCCTCAATTAATATCCAAAACTTGATTTTTGATTAACACTTATCACACATTCATAATACAAACAAGTTGACAAATAAATATATAAAAAATAATAATCGCACAAAACTCAGGAAAAAAAATACAGGCTTAACACGAATGATACAGAAATGTACTTACCTAAATCTTCTAACTACCATAAAAACTTTAATTTCTTATGTGATAATATTCGTAATCTAAATCTGAAATCTTTATTTACAAACATTTTACATTTTTTATATTAACTAGCAACAGTTCTTCTATTGGATATAGAGCATAAAAACTAACACGAAAAATTTTTTTTATAAACATTGAAAAATATGAAGCTAACACAAGAGGTCAAAATTTACTTTGATACTTTATGTAAAGGTGTGTTTACTAGGGACGCCCTTTCCCTTCGACATCTAGCGAAGAACTGCGCGGTTCAACTCAACTACAGTGAGTTTTATTACGCCGCCAGTGCGGAGCGCCATTCTGCCAACCAACCAATAGACATTTTCCTTTCCTGGGTTGCTCGCCTGATAACCTTAATATACCCGGTTGATTACCTATATTATTTTTCAAGATAACACCGTTTATAGCTGTGTACTAAAAATCATGTTTACGTATAGTTTATATTTTAAGGTATAATAAATAGTTTTATAATCCACGATATCTAAAGTATGTATTGAACAAGAGTGTATATTTTAAATATCAAAAATGGTTATAAATTTCAGTTAATATTGCGAGTGGTTTATTATAATAACTTACAGTAAATAAATATGAGATCAATTATAATTAGGCGTAAGACAAAATAAAGGCGATTAAGAAAACTAACACGACAATGAATAGAAGGTAAATGCAAATTCTTTTTTTCTTATTATTTCTTATTATTTCAAAATTTAATTGATACGCATATATAGATACATAATTTGTTTCCTAATACTATTATTTATAATATGTATTGAGATTTTAATTGCGTAGGACTGAGACTTTTATGATATGTATATTAAACCCAATTAAGATATATTTCTAGCAGTAGTTATGGTGGATATTTTTATTTATTTTTATCTGTGGTTAAGCATGATTTTAAATAGAGCGGCGTTTAGTGAACAGCGCCACCTAGTTTTACAAGAATAAAACACAGACAAAGATCCATGATATCATCCAGTTTGACGGTGCTCAGTTCACAGCGCCACCTACTAAATCACAAACAAGAGAGAGAACAGGATCCAGTCCCTCTTTTCTCCTTGCGTAACGCTGAATAGTCGATACGAGGCTATACAAGGTGTAGGAGCGCAGGTAAGGGGGGCTCCATATGATAGACGTGCGGAATCCCCGCAAAAATAAAAGTCGCAGCCCGTTGGCTTTCGAAACAGCACACGCCGTTTTTATCTGTGCCTAGGTAACAGACCCAGAGGAAACATCCACAGACTTGTCGTGTAGACTTTCCCTCTTTTTCACTGGATGAAGTCGGAAGTTTAGTCCAATACTGGATATTCTACTCCTTCCCCTCTCCCCGTAATTCTAGGTGGCGCCATTTGGGCTCGCCACTAAATTCGGCGAAGCTTTGAAAGCCAGTAGGGTCAACAGCATACTGAGAATTAGAAAAAAATTTTAAGGGGCTTAATCATTTCGAGCCAGTCGGACTAGCGTATGAGGATCAGCGGAAAGCATAACCTGTAATAAGCGTACCTACAAATTATCTTTAGTAGCGATTAATTAAGCGTAAGCTGATTAACGGACAAAGTATTTTTCTCACGCTCGTCACGATTGATGTACGACACGCCGAAAACTAAAATCAAAAGTGGAATGCAACCGACTCTAGCCATATAGTGACAATAAAAAAAAATTAATGCAGCGTTTTTTAGAGTTACAAAATTGAAACTATGGTGTTATTGGAAGAGACGTAGAGAACACAACAGAAAGCCTATTCATTTGCGGAATATAATCAGGATAACCAAGGCGGTATGCAAACTAAGATGACGACAGCTGACATGTACACGTAAAACGTAAAACGCAAAATGCTTTCTATGTGATCATTTTGAACAAGGTTTTGGACAATCGACAGATGTTTAACGGAATGACCTGGACTGACTACGAAAACCTGTTTATCGCAAGCTTCTTGGGATTCTTCTCAGATTTTTTCTTATTATGCTTATATCCTTTGTTTCACGCTAGAAGATGCTTTTGAAGAAGTTTAATGATAATTTGCCAGACACGAGGCTTTTTAAGAAGTCTGCTGGACACCAATGAATTACTTTAACTGTGGCGAGCCTGGATAGATTCATTTGCAGTGGAATATGAAAATCAACCCTGATATTTTGAAACGCCCGAACTTGATGATTGATCTCGCCCGTCTGTTATGAGCTTCAACTGTCGTGATGTGGGACTCTAAGTAATATTTTGTAGATCTATAGTACTTAGTTCTTACTTAATTATAAATCAATAATTTTATTTAAATATTACTTTTAGTACTTTGTTAGTGTCCATAAATTTACAAACTATACTGAAATTGTAATATGGAATTAAAAAGTACTTATATAAATGAAGGAATAGGGCAGACAGATAATATTTTCGTTATTAACAAAACAACTAATAATTAATGTTGTCTCAGTATTAATAATTTCATTGTAAAATAGTAATTTGTAATACAAATAATGATTAGAAATGTATTTATACTGTAAACAGCATTTTAATAAACTAGGTCAAGCTTACCCTACAATACGGTACGTTTTGGAGAATGGTAACCCCAATGGTAACGCTACACAGATCGACGGCGCCATACTGATAAGTATGAATATATAACATTTAGGGTTGGAATACGATATGAAAGGTTTTTTTGAACATTTTCAACAATGTGGCTTCTTACAGTTCCTTATTCAGCCCTATAAAAAAATCATAATTTAAAATACAAATAAAAAATCCTAATTAAAATTATCTTTAATTTTTTTCCTTAGGAAAGTTTTTGAATAATTTAAAAACAACATTTCATTCGTCCTCTTAAAATTAGAATGTCAAAGGCGTTCGTCGTAAAGGAAAGTTACCATTCGCAATTATTCAGCATTCAGACTGCATATTTCAGGCCAAAGCAAAGCTGAGATTAATCACGGCTGACATGGTAAATAATCCTTTCAGTTTTGATTAAACCGCCGTGTGTAACCGAGAGTATTGCTTTCGGTAAAGCTCAATTGCTTTACTAGCTTAATGAAATAACACGTATACTTGTATGATACCTAAAATAACATTATTCTTAAGTTATTATTTTTAAACTTTCTAAAAAAAACACAAATAACCGCGTTGAGCCGGTAGCCTTAACATCCTTTGATAGTAGTAACGAAAGCACAAACTTGCGAGCCGCTACCGTTAATTAGATAAAGGAAAACGGATCATCTACCTTAGTTTATTCATCATACGTTTTTACTTACTCTACCTATATTCTTATATTATAACATAGTTCTTAACACTTTAATCCTTTGAATTACATTTGCGCTTAGAGTGTAACATCTCAAAACAACTATCTTTCAAAAAATAGTTCAGAAACTTTGAATTAATCATAATTATTTTATAACTATTATAATGTTATATGAATTATAGACAATTTTATGATATATAGCTATTATAATAGTCATAGAATAATTATTATTTCAAAGTTTCCGAACTGTTTTTTGAAAGATAGTGTTTTTGAGATGTTAAACTCTAGTTGCAAATGAGAGATATATAGTTCATAAACTATAAGCGACATACTCCGTAGTATATTTTAGGTCATACTTTAACTTGTAAATATTTGTATAAAAATGAGGTCAGATTCCTATTTCAGTTTTTTTATTTGTTTTGACTTGATTTGATCGTTGCTAGTATGTGTCTGTATTATACGTTTGATATAAATCACCACGTAAAAAACGTAGTGTAGGACGCCCTCCGGCTCGGTGGGATGACGATCTGCGAAAGGCTGCAGGCAGATGCTGGAAGCGACAAGCCGAGGACAGGGCGCGATGGCGCTTATTAGGGGAGGCCTATGTCCAGCAGTGGACTAAGATAGGCTGATGATGATGATGATGATGAAATCACCACAGATTCCAGATATGTAATTATCTATACATGAGTCTCCATGCAGAATCTGAGGAATTGAAGTAATAATGTACCACCCTAAGCAAACAGTCACGAAATTAATACTCTGTAGAAAAAAATTTGGTGTACTCTCATTTGTGCGGGTTTCCTCACGCCTGTTTTCCTTATCATTATATATTTTCCTCATCATCACGGGATTTAAAATTTAAAATGGCAATTTTAAATCGAGTAATCTAATCTGTGCATCGTTACATAAAAGTCGACGCAAACAATTTTAAAATTAGATTCTGGTTTGTAACAAATGTAATTACGATTAATTAATTTTATTATTTTAAATTAATGTTATTATTTTAACTGTTTATAATTATAATAGTAATTAGTTAGAGGAACTGTTTATAATTATGTTTATATTTTATTATTGGAACTTTAATTATCTTATAATTTGACATCATTTATATTATTAATTTTGCTAAATTGACGTATGTGACATTGACATTGATTATGGTATCAAAATTGGACAACTGTAATGATAGGTGTAGTTTAAATTATAATAATAAATACATAAATATTCGCCTTTTTATTATTCCACTGCTTGCCACGTGTCTCCTCCTAAAATGAGCAGAGCTAGGGCCCTAGTCTGCCATGCTAGTTAAATTAAAAACATTATAGAGAACTCTACGATGTGCAAGTCTATGCGCCATATTTTCCTTCACCGTTACGGCAATTGATATTTAACCTTAAAAGACACATAATTGAAGTGTAAGAAAGTAAAAAAATTGTGTAAGTGTAAGTAAAAAAATTTAAGTGTAATATTTGTTTTCGAAAGCAAGTGCTTGTTAAGATCGATTAGTAATAATCAGATCTGGTTGGATGTGCAGTTTAAAACTTTCGACAAAGAGTCAGCCACCACCCGGTACAGCAATTAATAATTAAAGTTCATTTCACAATAACGTGCAAATACGTTGTGTGATTGTGTAAATCTTACTAGATAAAATAAAACACTGGTTTAATGCGCGCATGTCTTTCTGCATAGCTCTGTAACAATCCGGGCTATCGCGTAAAGCGTAAAGCATTCATTCGTTTAGGTTAGCCGACCCACAATCAAATCATATATGTCAGCTCACTTTGCAAAGCCAAAGGACGATATACCAGCACAGGGCTACAATGCACGACCATTTCGAGTGACTTTCCGCCGCGCATAGTTTAAAATTTATTTGACCTACATGTTTTCTATTTTGCGTGTGTAGTATTACCTGCTTCTAACAACCGAATGCCACATGATGTATGCAAATTAGTAGTGTGTTAGACAATAATTTTGTAATGTCTTTATTGAACGACTGTACTTTGTACGTACTCATAACGGGCACATTAACGTTTTTGTTAACGTGACAGCCGCACACAGGCGTGAATGCTCCAATACTGTTCGGATGTCCTCGAAAATATAGCTATAAAACGTTACCATTCCAACGTGCAAGAGGATATAGGACAAAATAGCATAAATGAAACTGTCCATAAACGTGAAAAAAGAATTAAATAGAATAGAAGAAATAATTTAGACATTAAATAAAATTCTATCATACCAAACAGAATAAAGCAATTGATAAACTTTGTGTGATAGTAGTTATGATTAAAGAAAATTCACCACAATGTTTTTTTTTTTTGACTGGAAATAGATAAATAAGTCATTTACATTCCCTTACAGATTTAACAAAGGTGGTACCTTAAAAAAATACTTTCGATTTTGAGAACACAAATAATAAATCGCAATCAATAAATACAGTGACAATAATTTCGACATTCAGCAAACTAAGACATCAGCGATGACAACGCCACTCATAGACCGGAATACGTAAGTATGTCAGAAATACTCGGTATATTTTGTACGCACGCGAAGAAATTTCCTTTACAAACTATGAATAAATGAAGAGAGAATGGAAAATGTAGCCGTATTGTCGTTCAAAGATCTAAATGGAAGTCGCTGATGTTAACTGTAGTAGCTCTTTGGCTCCATACCGGGATGCATAATGCATTTACGTTCACGTAAAGCTAGACCGAAAACTACAGATGTTTGATCACGAAAAGGAAACATCAAATAAAAACATTTCTACTACTATATTATTACCACATCGGTCTGTACATCAAATTTTATTATTAGATTATTTGTGCGATGAGTTCCACCAACGTAGTTACTATATCTTAATTACGTTACAGGTCTAGCTAGATCAGACAATATTGCCATATAATAAACAAGATTGCCAATATGCCAATGGAGTGGCTAAATCGAGTTTATTTATATCGTTGTGTGAATGTATATAACGAATGTACACATAGTACTCATGTTGTGTATACATTCTTAGGGTTTAATCACACCAGTACTTGTTAACATTGACTCAAAAAGTACAAACGGAGATAAAGATTGGATAGAAAGAAAAACTGACATGGAATAAAAACCGTCTGCGGTCGGGGGATCCCCAACAGATACGAAGTTTTATTTGATCTATACTTTATTATAGCTCAAATTATACCATAACACAATAAATGCAGCACAGACAAAACTTAGTAAGACTATTTCGATTAACATTATCGGGTTAAAACTACAATATGCGTATAATGAAACAAGTCCAATCGGAGTAAAACTGTCATAACCTTACCTTACACAATTAATTCTTAAAACAATTGGATTCCATCTGAGGGTCTGCAATACTTTAGCTTTTCTATTAATTCTTTTGTTTCGTTTCACAACCAAAAACAAAACAGACGCTACAAAATAGTGTAATTCTTTATTATGTAGGTAACATTTTCAAAAATATCCCATGCAATTATTAAACCTATGTTTAATTTGGAGAGGCCTATGTCCAACTGTGGACGGAAGTAGGCTGATGATGATGAAGATGTTTCATTTTAGATTTATACATATATTACATACAGAAAAAACCTCACTAGGTATAAGTTACACATATAAAGAGTATTAAAACTTCTATCCGTAACTTAGCACACAAAAATCATACATATCATACAACATATCATACAAATACATCTGTCTGCTGATTTACTGTGCTCATTACCGCTGATCACAAACGGATTAACCTAAAGTATTATTAATACGTACAACATTCACATGGATCAATGGTATTTCACGCATTGTGGTGGCGGTGTACACGGATATCAAAGTAAATAGATATGAATAGCTATGGATATCCACAAATACCACAGTGTTAACCTACTCGTATCTCCGTTCATGTTCAAGCGCTGTAAACAGAACAAAACTGCGTTTCGAACAATT
>DWED01000844.1:0-10193 GCA_018245795.1 Protelbella ruficauda | reverse complement strand
GGACCGGACCGAGAACACTACCCTGTCGTTCTCTAGATTTTATTTCCTTCAGCTCTGAATACGCATCGTCTTGTCTCACTGTAAACATGCGATTAGTCAAGAAAGATTCTAAAATATGTGCAATAGGCTTTGAGAGCATATGTCTCAATTTGTAGATTAGCCCTTCATGCCATACCTTGTCAAAGGCTTGAGCTATGTCTAGGAAGACTGTAGAATAGACTCATTTTTCTTCTAGTGCCTATATAATATATGATATGATATATAATATTGTCGGTAACGCATATTTATTTTACGTCTATACTTAAATAATCACCAAACAAGTATTAATTTATGAAAACATGAATATAAAATATACTTTTAAATAGTAGAAACCATTAGTGAAAGATATACTATTATAAAATATACCAGACTTGTGTAAGTTGCTGTATGATTGTGAAAGAACATAGAAGATCTCTTATAAGGGCTCTTATAAGAAGAAAATACTTGTTAGCTCACATGACATCCCGAATACCACATTCCGTTAGAATGCCAGACTGCACCTTCCTCATTTTAAGAGGGGAACCGAGTTTAACCTCAATAAGGTAGGGGAATATATCTGTGGTCTACATATAAACGTCACCTCTGACAAACATATTGGTAATTTTAATACATTTTACCTATAAATAGAAATGAAGAAGGTGATCAAATTTCGGCAGTTCTCTAGTATAAATATGGCCATGATAATGATTAATGAGCGACAGGTTTTTGTTGTGTTTTTTATGCCATATTACTCGCATCACGGCTTTATTTAGGACGTCCTTTGAACCGAAACAGGCGCTATGTCATTTGGTTTGAAAATAAGCTGAAACTTGAATAACGCAAAGTTTACTTCAATAGAATTTTACTCAATGTATAGACACTGTGGTGTAAAAAGTGTTATAAATTACACTCTTCTATTTTCTACTCTTCTTTATTCTACTCATAAATATTGTACAACTGAGTAGTTTAGGTTCGATTGTAAGTTAAATGAAATAGACACAACTAATAAAAATTAAATAAAATGTAATCTTAGCAGGAATATTAACTACTTTGCTTTCTACTAGAAAAAACAGTTTTGACAACAACTCTATGGGAGCTAGACCTTAAACAGAAAATACTAACTAGATTTAACAAGCATGATCAACGTAACGAGCGTATATCATACGCTTATCACAATTACCCGTTGAATATAATATGTGTAAATTAAAATTCCGCAATAATACCAGCTTAAAATCGGTTGTAACGAGTTTTACCTTTAATAATATTACCTTAAACGTCTGTAGGTTGTCAACCCTGCAGGTAATGGCGGCGTCCCGGCCGAGAGCGACAGTCACATTGGACCCGGGCCCGACGAACCGCGGTAGATCTGAAACGAGGATACCGATTATTAGACACGCTATTACGTGATTATAATTAACCCTAATTGAGGGTGGATAGGGCCCGTGCAGACGTCCGATTCCGAGTCAGCGTAAACTTACAACGTAAAGGTCCATAATATCATGATTGTTCTATTGTTTGTAAATGGAAGTAATTTTGAAAATATTATCCAATCAGAATATGTTATATAAAAATGGAACATCTGCTTTTGTCTTTATGTACAAGGTGTATTGTCGTTATCTATAAGATTGTTTTGTCGTTATTCGACCCTTAACCCAATATTATATCTGTGTAGTTGAGTAATTGTTGTGTGGTTCTAAAATTAATTTAAAATAAAATTTTAAATAAATTGTTAAATTTGGACAATAATGAAAATGGTGAACTTCTTTTAAAACATATATATTCCGAAAAAAAGTACACGTAATCTAAATAAACAAGAATGGAGAAAAATGTTTAAAGTATAATAAATTAATTGCCGACTGAATTAAAAACTGTGACATAATTTATAGGACGCACATGTATGATCGAAGTTAAATTATGCGCAAGTATAAAAGTTCAGCTGCCTGATATCCATCGGCGTACCGCTCTCAGACAAGAATCTCTCCACACTGTTGTAAGAAGCTCGGAATTTACCCCACCTCACCGAGATCTCATACATATTGGTAAAGAAAAACTTAATCTACATCATCATCATCATCGTCAGCCTCTAGATGTCCACTGCTGGACATAGGACTCCCCTAATCTGGCCACTCCTTCCGGTCCTGGGCCTTTCGAATCCAACCGCTTCCCGCTGTCTTCTTCAGGTCGTCAGACCATCTGGTAGGAGGGTGACCTAATCTATATAGAATAATTAATTATTCTCAATGTGATAAGAGAACAAAAATATCATAATGTATAATGAGCAGTAATGTTGACCTTAAAAAAATGTATTTACTCCCTAACTCTAATGATAGCGACGTGTAGGAATTTGATGCGATGTTGCTATAATTATATTAATGAGAAAAAAAGAAAATCTTCCTCCTAATAATATACTTTCTCGGTTTTCCTTGTGTGTTTAGGGAACGATTACTACTCCTCCATTACCGGTGAGTGCGTTGCTTGAAGATATTTTCGGGAATCCCTCGCGGGGACGCATAACGGATGAATGGTTCTAGTACCAAAACACGCAAATGTAAATTTGAACGTTTACTTCACGTTACATTATGGGTAATATTAGAAATGGATTATATGTTGTAAGCTTAAAAATTGTGTTTATCACTTTTAATCTTCAAAACAAAAAGCTTAAATTGTAGCCTAGTAAACTCTTCATCGTCATAATTATTAAAATGTTTAAGTCCACAGCTGGACCAAGGCCACCCCTGAGGAGTTTTGCCCATAATCCCGACAATGGGCATGTGGATAGGGGCAGAGAATGGTTTCTCGCACCGCCTACGCTGCTGTCCGTCGGCAGAGACGGCATTTAGCTGTGCCTAGGCAAGCTACGCCATAAGAGATCTGCCAGCGCCGGGTTTAGGTTTATCTCTTAGGAAACTGGTATGGGCATGGCTGGTATGGTCAGAAGATGTATTCGTTCTTCGCTCCGACAAGAATAAGTAAACTCTCAGGCCATAAAATAGTATAACTAAAAGAATAGTAAACACAAAACCTTATAATTATGTACTTTGAACTAATTACAACAATGTTTGGGATGTATTAACTACTCGGATCCATATAAAATTGTAATGTAAAACAAAATTAAAAAGGTGAACGTTATCAGATACATAATGAACGAAATTGATATAATTAATCAGGAAGTTAGAAATTTCAAAAGCGCTCGACTTCTGCCGCGTTACAAATTACAAAATCCTAATACCGTTTGCCACACTCCCATCCATTGGCGTCGAAAATATAATAAAGCTTTAAGGACTCGTCTCAACATACATGAGTTGCGAATGAAATATAATTATTATATTAAACCAGTTCAATCAATGAAACGTATGAGTATTTACGTTAAAAGGATTGGTCGCTCCGTTTCTCCATCACTGTTGTTTCAACGTTAACCTCTCTCGGATACGAGAAGAGATAGTCTCTTCTCAGTCGCTCAGTTGACTGGGTGGTTACAGCTGATTTTACTGTCTACTGCTTAGAAGGGGTTTCTTCAGAAATTAGTTGCCTGAAACACACCTCAACGCTATACCACAACGCATTTGTGGAGATAAGAATTACTGGTCAAATGCACTCACAGATGTTTTTCAACCACCATGAAATTTTCCCACGAGATTTACCGTTATTACCATACGATAACGCCTACTTAACATGCACTTAGAAGGCAACAAAGCTGAAAACATTACGTATGAAGAGAAACAACCATCAGCATGTTTCAATAATGTCAATTATGAACTGAACGGGGTTTGACTTCTGGTAACCATACTAATTAATAATGTAATTTTGTAATTATGATAGATTCGTCAACTTAAATAAAGCGAATCTCAGGAAATAAAAATAGTGATTTTTTATCTGACCATTATATTCGCTAAATAGATACGCTTTTTGTCAAATTTTAATCGTTCACTATGAGACAGTACATTAAATTAGGGCTGTCACTTAAGGTTGTCGGTGTATGAGATAACACCAGAGGGGTTGAGCGTACTCCGGGCTACTAATATGTATGGAAGAGGAGTAGATGGCTCTTGAACATTTGGAGGGATTTCGAGGCACACTTATATTTCTTATCGCGTCTGTGTCTCAAGGTATATTTTGGTTGCTATACAAACAAGAAAATGTATGCAAACTGTTCATCAAGTAACTACACTTAACCTATGTTACATATTTATATTTAACAACTATAAGCAAGCGAATTAAAATTTTTGGCGGGGTACTGTAAGCGGAGTACGGCTCCCGTTTGCCTATTCTTATAATTGTAAGTAAACTTCCGTGTATGTACGTCTACTGTTTATAGTTTATGTAAGTGATATTGCGTCACTTCTTAGCACGTTCAAACTTACTAAAAATGTCGATTTTTAAATTCAAAATTAAACGTGGTTCCTTAAAGCGGTTTGCGATAGGCGCTACATGGTGAAAATCGTCACGTAAGGAAAATTCGGTATGTGGGGGCGAATCCAGTGCGGAGAATCTCTATACTCGTACCCATACACACATACATCCATACACTTGTCTACAATAGAAAATGATAGAGATAAATGCGGATTTCTATAAGTCTGTTTTTATTATGTACGAGTACAAGTACATATGTACGTGTGTGCGTGAGAGTACCGAGATTCGAACAGATGGGCATTGTGCTCAGCCGGTTGAATAATTTCAATATAGAACAGGTGGAAAATTCGGTTAAATTTATTTGTTCGTTGCTTTAAATCATATGTGACTTATGTTCCTCTTATTTAGTATTTTCTATGTTATTTATAATACACTTACATTATATAACATTTTTCTTAAGTGAATATTTTTTCACAAATATTTAAAGAAACTTCTAGATTTAATTCCTCCTTTTACATTATTTACATTGGAAAAATTATACGTCATAAAAAAAACGCAGATTACTGATAGAGAGAGTCGTGTGGAGTGTCATAACGTGTTTTTCTTACTTGAACAGAATGTACAAATGCGAAAAATGTAAAGTTTCAGAGCGAAAACAATCGAAATTGTATAAAAAACGCAAGGAACTTCGTTTCATGGGGGTTCCCCGGGCAATGACCTATTTTTATTTAGCATTTATTAACATCAGTCGAAATGAACGTTTAACCATCCGTTAAATTCGTTCTTGTAATGGCGTAAGTTTTTAATGGCACATTTAAACTTTATTTAATCATAAAGTACTATTGCTTTGTCCTTTACATGTTATTTAAACCGACAAAATCTTTGTTCTTCCTTTTTAGATTATTTTATATTACAATGCATATTTTATTAGCACCCATTTTCGTTACTTTTGCGTAAGCTTTTAGATTCTGTTTCTGTCTAAAGTTTTAAAAATAAAATAAATTTGTCAAAACATTATAAAAGCGCTCATTAGTATTCAAATTTAACATATAATCATATCTAATGTTATTACTTTGTAGCTACGTGCTTTACAGTTTTGTTTGACTTTTTATTCACGTTTATGTTCGGGTCAAATCTACTCTTTGGTATCAACTTATGTATGTGTGATTCCTGTGCTCCCAAAACTAAATAAATAATACATAGGTTATAGTGATTTGTTCTAAAATCATTCCAAGAACTATATATGGTCTTACGTACGTGTTAAAATTATGCCAAGAAGTTACGTGAGCAATTACGTACGTGTCATGTGAGCCTCGGCCGACCTACGGATGTATGTAGGTATGTCTGCTTGCCCAATGGCTTGATATCCGCTGTCTGGAGCGATACACTAATCACAATTTAAAAGAAGCACGACAGGTACATAAGAATAGATATTTGGTACTCGGTGCTGTTTGCCTAACCCGTAAAGGTACCTAGCGTGATTAAATAATAATATTATTTTTTTCAGGAGTCAATTTTAAAAGGTATTTTCCAAGTACGTTCCCAGAGCGCCATCTCTCTGAAGCAAATATGAAAAAAAAATAGCCTCAACAGTTTTGTATTAAAAGGTGACAAGAAGCAAGAAGAAGGCAAAATTTTGTTAAATATGTATTTTTTACGAGATTATAAGGCGATAAAATACACGAGTTACCTCGCTAACAATTAGAACTGTTAGTGTTGAAAGAAAACAATTTATAAATGAAACGATAAAATTAAAAAAAAACCCGAATGGCAATAATTAAAATGTTAATAGAGACATTTATTATGTACAGTTGTAAATAGCGCTACAAGAATAAAGAATAATACGAAAGAAAACATGGTTGATTTGTGTCAAACGTGATATGAATAACACTAGAGTGAACGTCGAGATGGCGGCTAATACGATGGATGGAAGAGAAGGGATGGGAGAAATACGTAATGCGCAGACCACAAATTAGTTGAAAACAGAACAGGAAAATCATGATGATTCCCTGTTATAAATCACAGTTTACCACAACAGCGTTATCGACTACTCTGCGCACGAAATTGCATGTATGATGCCTATACGATTAAATTTTCATCCCCATTTCAAAGGAAAATGCACTTAAAACTGATACGTTTCTGAACGCAAGAGCATTCATCAACCACGTTTGGCTTTTGTTTTTGTGCGTTATAAAATTTCGTAAAAACAAAATGTAAAGTCCAAAGACCTCAATAATTAAAAAAACTGTACACAACACGTCTCTTAAGTTTAAATTCTGAATATACGTTTTATTTTAATTAATGTAAAATAGTACGACCTAATCATCCCCATACTGCAAGGAAGAAGAAGCAGTAGGCGTAAAATGGGCTTAAAGGGCGTAAAAGTAAGTATAAAATTTCATCAATATATGTATATGTACATGCACCTTTTGTACATATAAATACACTTCGTATGACACACTTTTATAATTACACTATAAACAGAGTTCAAATAAATATTTAAGTTCTAATATACTACAATAACAAACTATTAACACACCATATTTCGATATTTTTATCCGATGAATGCTATCCTAAATTTGAAAACTTCCAGACTCATAAATTATCAACAATTTTCCATAATTGCTTTCCTGAATTTTAGACAATTTTTATTATCTGTATTTACCACTTTAGTAAAATTTTACGATACCAGAAGTAAACTTTACAAGGATCCATTGTCGCTCTATCCTCTAGGGGTATAGCAACAATATTTTGCGACAATGAAACGACAGAGACTCCCCGGGGACTCTACCAAACTGACGTCACACACATTACACAGTAGCTTTAAAAACTCACAAAAGCAATAACTCAAATTTTTGTCTTTTTACCCTCTTTACTTTTCCTTTTTCCGGTATCGTTTTTATTTCATGCTTTATTATTTATAGAGAAGAAGAAAGTATCTGAATATATGTAGTTTAAAGAAAATAGCAAACAGGTGCAGCTCCTAGCTTACGAAGCTACGAAAATTAGGACTAACGAAATATTAGAAGAGCCCTATTAATAATCAACTTCTGGCTAGAGATAAAGAAGAACCAGTATAAGAAAAAGAAGAATGTTTAAGCGTTTTATAAAGACCTACATACGTTAACAAAATAAATTTATAAGTATCAATTTCCAACGCGTGCTGATTAATCAATGTCATTTAACATAAATAAGCACAGAACACATATTATGTTAGGACGTTAACAATAACTGAATAATTTACTAATTATTCTTCTGTCTTGCTCTCTGTAAACTATTTCGTTTAAGCGCCGAGAAATAAATGATTACTCGCGCTAACAAACGAGCTCTCGGTGAATAATCGTTGGATTTTCGAGTGGAGATCCGATAGAGGAGTACGTTTTATCGTATCGTTTCGTTTGATAGAAGTTTCGTGTTATCTAGTAGTCTCGTTTTATCGCTGTTGAGTTCGATTCGATGAGATTCGATTTGAAATTGTCACTTATTTATCGGATGCAGTTAAAGAGAAAAAATAGAGGAATGATGGGTGTTCGTATTTTTCTATATCTTTCCAGCCCTGTAATTTGAATTTTGTCTCATTTAAATCGCAATGTTATCAGGATTTTAAATGTGCTTTACACTGAGAACTGCGAATTTTATTTTACAAACATTATTAGGTTTTTCCTCTTCCCAAGTGATTTTTCTTTTTCATAGACCAACTGCTTCTCATCTTTAGATATTTTTCCAGTTTTCGTCATTTATTTAGGATGTCTCTTTATTAATGAATTATTTTTATTAGTGGGTCTGATCACTTCATGGACAGGTATGTAACGCAACGGCCATCAAAATGTGTTCATTATATCAAAATTTATTGTTTATTTTGTACGTTTCCTCTTAGTTACTATTTCTAGCTATAAGAGGTTGGGACCCACTCTAGGGTTAAACCGTGTGAAACTTAACAGGTGAAGATACCACACAAACTCCGAAATCCAATTTCAAAGTGACCTGGCAGAAACGCTTGGAACTTGATCATGCCGCCAGGAATTTTCTGCTCATTAATTACCTGTCAACTTCAAGTACACTGATGTCCATCCTTCGGTACCAATTTTATTTCTATTGTTTATTTATAGTTTATTAATATTTAGAAAAAGCGAATCGCATATTTTTTACAATTAAACTCAGGAAATAATCAAATTATGAGATAAGCGCCTATGAAATATAGCGAGATCTTAAAACTTATTTCAATATACATATGTAGGTAATCCGGATTATTTAATCCAGATAAATTGTCAAGTTTTATTTAAGTTTATTTTATCTTGATTTACTGCTTCCGAATTTTAAATTTTTCATATCTTTTGTGGAATGTATAGTGTTTTAGAAATTCTATACCATCAAGAATTTCGAAGTAGAGTTAAAATTGGTTACCGCCGAACTTCTGAGTTGAGTAAGTACATCGAATATTTCGTTAACCTAAACTATGCAATAAGTATGTTCTATTTTATGTACAGATTACCCAATTCTAGTTATTACTAGTACAAATTTACTTTATTAATACATTTACTGTCAAAGTATTTGGGACTGAATGTAAGATGTATCAATTTCCTCAACGTGATAACACAGTCGCATATTGCAAATGATCGCTATCATAATAATTGCGCAATGTGAGGCCCCGTTGGCAGATGGATCGGTGACCGTTAGTAGTTTTTAATTAAAAATCTGACGGCATGTTAATTAGCGGGTCCCGGTATTTAATGATAAGTAATAATAGACAAATCTCGTCTAAGCCCTTACAAACAGTTTAAAGTTCATAGACAGGTTGCTCACTAACCAGTTTCTCTACCTATCCGTACCCAAACAGCATGGTTCAAGTCTTTCACTATTACAGACAGATCTGTTACCAACAGTAGGATTTTACAAAGTTATTCTTATAAATAAAGTGATAATAGTAGACAAATATTTCACTCATCACTTATTAACAATGTTTAAGTACTTTAATTTTATTTCTTTATACCGTTACAAGACAATATTCGACGACACATTCAAATCCAACCAAATGTGACGGCAGTACACAGATAGAATTCCACATTTGTAACGTAGAAATGAAGCCACCAAGCACTTTGTTCCGCCCTCTAACCACTAACGAGCTACCGTTAGGTCAGCTAGAGAGCTACCGAGAAACACAGTAAACTACCGGGAGTCACCGAGAAACACAGAGAGCTACCGAGAATGTGGAGACGTTTCGTGGACACTCAACGATCGGTCGAGAGACTTTTTGCTTTTCACCGAGCCCCTTTATTACCTGTCTCTAACTCCACACTAAAATTGACCTTATTTACCGTGCCCTAAGATCCAAATTTGTTTTGGTATAACACAAATTAACGTCGATAGCCGCTGAAGAACAACTTCGTATGGTAATTACTGAGGTTTGTTAGTTTTTCCGTCAAAGAAAACGGGATAAAATAATTGCTTTTTCTGACGCAGGTAAAAGCTAGTCTCGAGAGGCAAAATAAAACTCTTCGTGATACTTGCATAATTTTTTTAGAATTTCGAAAAATCTTGGAGTTACACGCCGCCGCTGAACTGTTCACCGTTAACGAATTTCTAAACTAACTTACCGTAAACTAATTAATTTATTATATTATTTATAATTATAAACGTGTTAATAATCATGATGACACTATTTTCATCATCATTAATCTTTCTTTCGTTCCACTGTTAGACAGGAATCTTCTTTCAGACTAAAACTTTAGTTACTATAAAAAAATCGTATTTTAAACATGCTCATCATAATGCCTTGGCAATTTCTGCAATAGAAGTTCATTTTACTTGACATATAAACAATAACG
>DWED01000843.1:0-10194 GCA_018245795.1 Protelbella ruficauda | reverse complement strand
CTGAAGATCGAGCTCAGTGGCGTGCCATTGGAGAGGCCTATGTCCAGCAGTGGACGGGAGTAGGCTGATAATGATGAGGATAATGATGATAATGATGATGATAATGATGATGATAATGATGATAATGATGATGATAATGATGATGATTAATAATATAAAAATAAAAAGCAGTTTTATTGGGACATCGAAAATGTTAAGACAACGTCGTATGTTGAAAGTTATAAGCTATATTTACCCGGATTAATTTTCGTCAGTTTGCCTAAATTTTACTAATATTTTATTACTTATCATTTTAGTTCGTGATGTGCTTACTCACATATCAATAAAAGAAGCTTTCTAGATTCTTCTATTGATAAGCGAGTAAGTACTTTTCTAAGTAGAAAGCAGACAGCAGCACATTGAATAGCTTTTTAAATACAATTGAATCGTGTCCCACCCTACCACTGAATTTAACTGATAGATTTGACTATTTTTGCGTATTAGTAACTATCCCCCGCTTCTGTGGTCGTAATATGGAACTCTATAATATTCTTCTTTAAAAATGAACTCATTTTTACAACTTCATAACGCTTAATCTGCGACTTCAGATATTTATTTATATTTTAACTTACAGAAGCTTACAATTATTGAAAAAATCGTATTTTGATTTCTCCTGAAGATCTATTTTTAAGAACTGACTCTTGATGAATAGCTACGTTATATGAAAAGCATAAACATTTACGAACACAAGGGTATTATAAAAATGAATATAGTTATCTAAGAAAAATAAAAATAATGATATTATATACAGCCTACTATTTGTGCAATCATATGTCCCTTCTTATAATTTTCATTCAGACGGGTCAACCGTTTTTGACTTATACGAGGACATACGGACAAAGACAGATGACAAAAAATTTTAAAACAGAAGAATTTGGGTTAGTGAGTCATAAAAACAATATTCATTACAATATTTTATGAAAATGTTAAATGTTCAGATAGAATGTAAGGATCTGTATCATAGTGTAGAAACGGTTTATAAAACTAAGTCTTCCAGCTGCTATCCTATTTTGCCAGCGTGCCCGAGATTTTATTGTAATGTGTTATATCTTTAATTCGCTTTATCCATGATATCACTGTATCGTGGGTTTAGTGGCTTCGATCGTTTGTTCTTTTTTAACAGTTTAGTCCATCATGTTAGAACATGCTGCGTTATCCATTCCAGGAAAACTTAATTAAATAACCATACCGTTTATTTCATTTTTGTTAAAAAAGCGTATATTTATAATAGAAGCCATGAAAGAAAGATTTTTATCCTTGTTACTTGGTATATACCGACAAAACTTATAAATAGAATTTTTGTTTTTTAATATTTTATTTTTGTTATCCGTGGAGGCAGTGAGAGGTCCTTAATATTTTCTAAGTTGCGGGTAGGTTTAATAGATAAGTAATTAGTTTTATAAGCATTCTACATAACACCTATACGAGTGTTGTTCAGAACAGTAGACTACAATGTGTAACAACTGATATTGGTAGTAAGGCCCAACGTTTCGTTCATATAAACTTTTTGGTAGTTTCAATCCCGTTAATATAAATTTTCTCATTAAATTTTATGTTAATAGAATTGCAAAGGCAACTTTAAGATTAAACGATGGACTATAACAATTAATCGAATTAAAAATAGAACTATTGAAGCGTTATACAAAATAAGGAAATCATCGGGCGGAATGTTTAGTTTTGTCATCGATTACGCAAACTGTTTCAAGGGTGCGCCGCGCCTGGTATTGTGAAAAACATGAGAGACTATATATAAAAACTGGATGCAGCTGTCGGCCAACACACATGCGAATTGTAGCGAAGCGGGCCCCGGGAAGGAAGGGCGTATGTGGAGCGTACGGGGGCCGAACATGTGGCGTTTCGGTGACACGGCGAGATCATGTGGGGCGACCCTCGCGCACATAGGCCGGCGCGGGAAGGGTTCCGAGTTCAATCCGCACTGGGAAGGGTTCGCAAGGACGCACGCCGACGCGCAAGCGCACGCGATCTTGCAAAAAACTCCAACAATGCACACAACATAACTCCTTTGTTACAAATACAGTGGATTGTTCGTAAATTTTCCCTTTTTTACTAAAAAATGTAATATCATCAACTCGTTCACGCCCGGCCTTTCAATGGGAGCTTTTTGAAGAGGGAACCGAAAATTGTTAAAAATGGGTAAAAGTGGGTCAGAAAGGGGTGCTTTTGGATCTAATAATCACAGTTCGTGTCGATAAATTGCCGATATTATACAAAGAATAATCTTCGTTATTAAAGTTTTTTACTTTAGTTCTATTATGAAACGCTACCATTAAGGTATAAGAAAGAAATATTATGTATTCATCTGCTTTATTCATATTCAATTTAAAATTAGCGTTAAATAGTAAACAAGTACAATAATTATCAAGATTCATAGTTTTATATATTCAGAGTTATTACGTAAATTGTTTAATTGTAAGTATAAAGTGGAATAAATAATTATAACGATGAATAATGTTACTAAATAAGTCTGATTTTGTTACAGTTTTCATAAAATCACCAAGTACAAAAGGGTGCAAAAAATGAAATCTCAATCATTTATAAATTAGTAACGCGAACAGTTATGGCATTCATCCTTTTAGCAGTTTTTTAATCGGCCGCAATAAAAGGGTGCTGGAGTGATCGTTATGAGGTAAGTTTTTTTAAATCTAGGTACGATTTATGTTCTCGCGGCAGAATTCATACGGGACTGATGTTAGAGCATCAGTCCAACATGAGAGTGTAAATACATTATAGCGCTTTAGATTTTTGACAAACAACTTTTATTTTTTTGGATTTCATTGAATTATTTTTATACCAAACATCTTTTAAGCATGTCGTGTATTAATTTGATAGTTTATTCGTTTTTAATTATATTTTGGACTATTTTTATTTGGCATAAGAAAATGAATAATGTTATATCAACAGGTTTTAAGATAACAGTTTTGAAATAAAACCTTTGAAATTATGCAATAAAATCCGAATCAAAGTTAGCAAACATAATTTCAAAGCCTTTGAAAGATAAGCCAGCGGATAAGGCCTGTTTAAGTGAACCCTTTTACCTGTAATGGTAAATTACACGATGTTTACACGGATATCACGCTTGCAACCCTTCTCCAACCCTTCCATTGTGTTTTTGTTAGGATGCACTTGTGCGCCCAATGCGTCAACTATGAGTGACATCTATAGAGCAAGGTGCATTAACAATTTGTTTAGTTACGTTTAGTTTCCATACTCAGATCTATTTATTTAGTTCTATAGATTAAATTTAATTAAAAATGTAACAGAATACGTTAAAAAAATTATGAAAACAAGCTTTTATAGATGCTTGCAAAAATTATGACGATATTAGTTGTTTTTAATCTGTATAAAAGTAATATGAATGCACATTAGAATAATTTTTGACTTTACGCATTGTACACTACTTTCTGCTTGATATGTTACGGTATATAAATTATATTTCGCAGTCTAAAAATATCAATAGGTACTCAATATTCAATAAAACTTATGAGATTCGTTGCAGATACGTTACTGACTATAATCCTTTAGGTGAGTTTTGAGGTCCAGATTGAGCGCTACGTTCCTTTCTATGGTTGTCTTCCACACCATTTTGCACTAGAAATAGATGCAGTGGTGGTGAAGGGATTTCTCAGGAGATACTCTTACCAAACAATTTGGTATAAATGCGTAAAAACAGTGTCTAATATGTTATTACTTCGTCTTTATTGATCACGATCAAAATTTTCAGTAAATTATACCAGATTTCCATATAATATATTGTTAGTTAAAATAACTTAAACATTAAAAACACTATCGGAATATTTTATCATATTAAAACCGGCAGATGTGTAAACACATTGCCACGGAAAGGTTATCGATTACCGTATGATCCAATTAGTAGATATCGAAACAATCGCTCGTTTTGAGCCTTGGAGGCGCTCAAATAGCTCAATCAGGATTCAGTGGAATTAGGGTTATTGGATATCCAACGGTTTTTTTGTCTCCACGGCACGCGTTCTTACCCCTTTTTTAATCGGATTTCGAAGACGTGTGTGCTGGGTTTTTTATATCTTAATAAAAACTTCAATCCACCTTATTGCTGGCGTTTTTATATGTTTCCGTTGTAACGCTCGCGAGGATGTATTAATTAAGCGCGTTATACAATGCAGTAATAATAACAGTTGTTACATATTTTTTTTCACAACGCAATAAAAAAGAGAATTGAATATTAATTAATTATACTTTTCATAAAAACATAAGAAAGGAATACTATTCCTCTTGACGTTTAAATCTTTTGTTCCATTTGTATTATAATTTTATATTTCGGCGGACGTATGCGTATTTCGTACAAACGTTAGATATTTAGTATTCGTTAGATAATTTAACTTAGATCTGGTTTTAGACATATTTTTAGTAGAGATCTATGAATCTTTGTAGGACGCGAGTAAATTATTGTAAAACAATCACTGATTCTTCCGTACTGACTTGTGGTAAACACTATTGATATATGTTAAACACAACAATTTTGGACGCTACATATACCTGTAATTATTTTAATTACTAAAAGGTCTATACTTGTCTCTTCCACAAGTTAATTTGGTTGCTTGTTAATAATTCGTAAAAGCCGGTACGTATTACATTATGTTCAGGAAATTGGTGACAGTAGCGGAAATTTCTTTTTTTTTCGGAACGGATCGCGAAGAAAATCTCATGGAATGTCATTAATATTCAAAACGTAACTAGGAGGGATTATAAAATAATAGGAGTAATTTGGAGCGGCACGCGTCCCGTCCGCCGCCGTCGCTGGAATTTCATGATAAGATATGCATGGAAGTTAATGTCAGCTTTATTACATTTTTCTTAGTTACTTCATTTACTTATAGGTCACTGCCCATTCGATATTAATGGACTAATATAAAATTCTTGATTGATTTCTTATTATTAATCGAATATTGTTATCTTACAAAATATTTCAGACACATGCCTCTATAGATTGGCACAGTTTACAAATCAATTTGCTACGACGTATGAAATTAAAAAGAATTCAATACATAGGTCTTAAGTATTCTTCAAATTAAATTAAATTACATAAGTATTGTTGAAATTAAATTTAGTTTAAATTTTCTTGAAATTAAATTCAATTGACTGCCTTGTTGCTCGAGTGGTTGCAAGCGAGACTGCCGATCGGGAGGTCCTGGGTTTAAATCCCGGGTCGGGTACTATTTATATTTTTCTAATTTGAATTTTCTAGTAGTGACTCGGAGTCTGGATTTGTGCCCGGTGTATGGCGATAGGCTTACCACCTATTCCATGGGACTTAAACGTAACTGGTGAAACGTGGGACTATAATACACTCCTCTGCCTACCCCTTCGGGGATTACAGGCGTGATGTTACGTTTAAGTTTTTTTTTAATTCAATGTAAACATCCTTAAGTCTAATATTTGTTAATTTCGGTGCTTGTGTTCTGTATTAGTAGAACGGTAACCCTATCATTAACTACGACAAAAGTAATTTTTTTTACGGCGAAAGAATGTCAATTGCAGCAATTATGGGCCTTATAATTATGCCTTGTTAGTTTTCCTTCCTTTCGGACTTGAAAATGGATAAAAGTAATTGTATAAATTAATTTTGGACACATTTTATAATTTGTCTTTTAACAGTAATTACGGATAACCTTCTTTTTTTATTCCACTTCGAACATGAAAATTTAAAATTCGTTTCAAACGTGTGTTTTTCTTTTAAGAGTTGTTATTTTACTGGGGTTTTAAATAATCATAAAACATCAGTGAAACACCATTGGTGTTGACGAATACAATAGAAAATTTGCGAAACGGTTATGCAAATTGTGTACGACTGTTTCTATGAATTTTTATATTGACACCAAACCATTTGTGAGCTTATAAAAAATGTTAACAGAAGGAACAATGCAAAAGTTATTTGAAAAGGAGCAAAAATATTTGAATATAATTGCATTCCATTTTTAATGATGCCCAACCTCTTGGGGAAGTTTACAGAAACGTTGGTGGCTATAAAATATGAACCTTTTTTTAAAACACCTTCCGAGTTCCTACGTTTTGGCCAGTTTCAATTATAAAGTAGCGTTTCGAGACCTCTCGGCATTGTTTTGTAAAGAAAGACCGGATTTAACTAATTTTATAGAGTAGTATTGCTCGCCTGAAAATGTTGAACCTTATTTATAATCAGTATTTTTCTATTGGAATATTATATATATGTAGCATCACGATTATATATCACCTTCAATGGAGAATAACACATTTCTTTTGATATAGTCGGTCGTGAGATGAAAAGGTAGCGAGCTAAGTGATTCACAGGATTTTTAGGTTACCTTTGAGATGAAAAGATTTAGTGTGAAAGATTAATTATGTATACAGTCAATTGAATAATGTATCTCTAATATATATTTCAACATATCGATAAAAATGAGATTCACGGTGTCTTTACAAAGCTTCTAATAATAATAAGTTTTATTGAATTAGCTTTATAACTTACTATTTATAACCTAGCTGATATCCATAAATAGAATAAAGAGCGCAAAGTTTAATGAAATTGGATTAATATTATTGGAATTTTACGAGAATATTATATTATATCACCGTTGAGCATAATGACGGAATTATTTCCATTATTAAATTTTTGATCAATGTTGTCGACATTGAAGTAAACCTAGTAAATAACATCAAGTAATATATTTAATGCAGCAAACAATTTTTACCGCTGTATTTATCCAAGATTCATTTATCTTGACCAAATAGTTCAGATATTGGCAGATGCGGGAATCAGAAATCTCTGAAACCAGCGTGCGTGTATTTAGAGTGTGATGAAGGTAAAAGAAGCAATTCAGGTTTGTAAAGATAGAGCTATTTGACACTTGGTGATCTCTGTCTGTCCCGCAAGGGACCTGGCGTGACGATAATAATAATTATCAGCATTAATAATGTATATGAGAATATTAACAACATCAATTCTTAGATTGTTGTGTTTTGTGTATCTTTTCCTCATTACATAAGATAAATTTCACTATAATGAGATATGAATTACCAATGGCCTAGAATTATGAATATACGAATCCACCATTGCAACTGTAATAATTCCCCCATAAACATAGTCAGGTAGGTGTTTTTGTTTTGTTTGCCTATAATTAAGTAAGTTTTGAATTGTCTTATTCCCTACACCCATTATTATTGTATATGTTTATCGATCTGCGTGAGAAAATATAGTTTGCCATCAACGCCTGGCGCAGGCCGAGATGGTGGATATAAAGGATGATTTTCTAAAATAGACTTTGTTATCCGGCCAAAAATGTGTCTGTAGGCATTTGGTCGTGGGATAGGCTGATCAATCATGGTGCCTACCCCTTCTATCCCGCCCAGTGCTGGCTGGCGGCGCGAAAACAAACGGTTGCCAGGCAACGGCGCGGAGGCGGGGGCGCCCACACGTCCCGGCTACCGCATCACTGAACCCCACATATGTATGACACACGAGCTTACCCAATTGTTTCCAAGATGCACGGACTACTTGTCACAAACATTTTGTGTCTATATCTTGCTTTTTTGCTAATCATTGTACCTACTTCTTGAATTCTTATGAAAGTGGATATAACATAAAATTATTACATTAGTTACAATCTTCTGTTCTGATTTTTTCAAGGCATAGGTTTAAGATGTTTTCTCTTTGATATTTGTAATTGTGATGCTGCAATTTTACACTTAGTAGTAGTCACTACTGTTTTAAAATGCTGTGACCAAAACTGGGAGTGTTGGGTTCGAAACTCCGACGCGTAAAACTTCTAATTTTAGTATGTTCCGAATACACTAATTATTATTTTCTACAACTATAAAAAAGCGTGTTGTGAGTAAACCCGTGAGCCCTAAGGTTCTTTATAATGTTCCTTATATCATGTTGATAACAATTTATAAAAAATTGTAAGGCCCTAAATACAATAAAAAATCTTTATACTCAAGCAATGTAACTTTTTTCATGTATCGGTTGAGATTCAGAGGGTACGTTAAGCAGCCACGTGGTAAATTTGTAGTTACTACGTAACAATCGTTAAACCTCGTCGGAGGCCTTAGGACCGGTAACAAAACATCGGCAGATGGGTTAGATACTAGTTCGCATCTCCGCCAGTCTGTACTAGACCAGTGTGGTGGAATATTCTCCAGGCTTCCCGCAGTTGCAGAGATACCTTTGAAATGTATGGTATGTGAAAAGGGTTGGAGCTTAAAAAAAGTATATATGACAAAATACTGTTTAAGTTTTCATAATTTGGTAGAATAACCTTTATTTACAGTTTTACAAGTTATTGGATAATTATCGTAAAGAATAGGATAGAAGGACAAACATTGTTAAACTTTACAATTTCCATTAAAAACGTATTTACATAACATACACAATATGTTTACATACAACACATTGAAACATTCATCGAGTCTACGTAACAATATAATACGAAGATGGACAATATAAACGGCGCAACTATTTACGAATAGTCCTTTCTCACTATAAAGACTATTGAAACCGTATCATATAAAAAAGTTGTGTTTGTAGGTGTAATTGGGAAAAGAAAAGAGAGGTCCTGGCACGGCGCCGCGCGGTGATCCATCATCCCTCCGCTCCGCTGACCGCTACCCCACCACCCCCTCTTACTTTTCACTTTCTCTACATATTTTAAGGAGAGTGAAACTTTCCCTTCACCCCCGTCCGTTTTATTTTCTTCCAAGGATCGTAATGCTGGCTCTACACTTGGCCGAACTTAAATCGTAATATTTCTAGCAATTTTTCATTTTGTAGAGAAAAATACTACATTTGTTTTTAATTCGTTGGACACTTAGGATGTAACATCGTAACATGTAAGTGTTAAGCTTATGATGCGTATATTCACAGTAGTTTCGTAATAATCAAATGTTCATATGTCTCGATAATGCCTAATAAATAGATTTTTGAGGCGATAGTGTACATATGTATGTATATAATTTTGTGGATAACAATGAAGTTGAAGTTATATAGGTACTTGTTATGCGATGACTAAGCAATATATTGTTACTCTACAGAACGAAATAGTAATCGAATCGTCAGAACACACACACATAGACTAAAGAAACATATTGTTTTGCTCCTTCTATTTGATAAGTGACAATGAATTTGAATCGAATTAATCGAAATTCGAATTTAGCTTTGTACAATGGACGACTAGAAACAAGTCTGAATAGTTAAAGCAATTAAAAGCTAAAATTTTTTAGAAAACAAGAATTTTGAAATAACTCTATATGATATACGAACTATGAAGAAGACGATCGAAGAAATTTTACTCTGAATCTTTCTAGCTTTCTGTTTTTGGACCATTTGATTCATATCATTAGTATACGTACCAGAGACGCGATCTTACGATAAGACGAAATTTTGGTTAAAAAGACTCCAAACGTGTATGAGGGCAGAGAATGTTTTAGCTTTTAAGCCGGGTATGCCGAGTTAAATATAAGCTATGACATTGATTAGTTAATGAAGTTAAATTTATCGCTCTGTAAATTAATGTAATACTCAATTAATCAGCATTTATAGATTTAACCAGACTGGGATAACACTTCAGTCGTGTTCATTTATGAACTCATGTACAAGTAACTGTACAGATATGAAAATTAACTTCTACGGTTTTGAACGTTATCGGACTTTTATAAGTTGCAAAAAATATTCGAGTTCTAAATATATATATTTAGATCCGTAAATTTAAAGATAATTCGCAACTAACCGCCATAAGCTTAGTGTAAAACAAGCACGCTGAGAGCTTTTTACGCCCTATCTCGAGAACTCCTAGCCAGTTTTCAAATTTCACTTGTCTCGTTATCTATTAAGTCGCAAATCTCGGTTGTCTTTTGACGATATTATAAAATCCTTTTAACATTTCGCCCTTTCGCTTTTTTACTTGGTATTTTTAGTTGGCATTATAATTTTCTTTTTGAAACTAGAATCATGGAAGTGTGCAATTATTTTTGAATGATATAAGCATCTAAATCCTAGAACATTCTAGTTAGGGATATTCGGTATACATCGATGCATCGAATACCGTCGATGTTTATAGTACGATGCATCGAATCGATCCGATGTTTTGAAAAGCTATTGATTTATTCGATGTATCGATGTAT
>DWED01000842.1:0-10197 GCA_018245795.1 Protelbella ruficauda | reverse complement strand
CGTAGAGTAATAGCTAAATTTAGAGTTGTTTTCCTACGATTTAAAAATATTTTCATTCTCTAAAATAATTTGCTGGCCGGCCGTCAGCGTGACAACATGATGGATCGATTTTCAATTGAAATCTACAGAATAAGTTTATAGGTGAGTAAGAATAGAGTGGAGTGTATAAAATATTCAAGTGGGAGCCGCAGACATGACCTACCGCCAGCCAGCGGCCGTTCAACGCGCAATCGAGTGCGTCAGTGGCTCCGAGCGATATGGGGCGAGCGGCACGCGGCTTGCGACATACCGCATGGCGCACACACAGTATCCAAGCTTCCAACTAATCAATATGATACATACGATATACGGGAAATCCGACAGCTGTTTTCTATTGTAACACGACCCCCTTTTGCGTAGGGGTTCAGAAATAGAAGCTGTTTACACTTTTGTGAAGAAGGTTGTTTTCAATTGACGCGATATACATATTTAGTATGTTTTGACAATAAAAATCGATGTAAATACATATATGTAGTATATTTCCTACTATATTTCAATAAAACAATCTATTTCTTTTATTACAAAAATTAACTATTTATACTAACTGATAGGTAAAGTAAAAGATAGCTGCTATGTAAATCAAAATAAAAAAAACTTGCACTGAATTTTCTGGTGAGCGCGCAGCAAAAAATATGAAATTTTGTCACCGTTCAACGCTTACAAACACCACAATATCTGTGATTAAAAAACGACATCGAACTAATAGCCGCGCGTTTAACCGTTAGTGAGCGCTTAGTCGCTGAGCACGTGACGTTATTGACAAAAATGAGTAGTAAAATGAGAAGAAAATAACTTTTATCTTCATACGGTATGCAGCGTAACCGTTGTCAAAAATGTATGTAAATATAGTAAGGAAGCTGAGATCACTCACCTCGACTGCAAGGGCCCGTTGGCGATGGGACCCCGCATGCTATCCATACGCGCTCTCTTTGGCAGCATCTTGCGTTTGTCCATTTAAAGCGGCAGAGCCGCTTTGTCCACCACTCCGCAGCGCGTCACCTGCCGACAACGAGTTGAGTCAGTGCCGCCAACAGCGCCCAATGACATGTTGCGAGCCACTTCGAGTGTGGCTCGTGGAGTTGGTAAATCCTACTGACGACCAACATTTATTCTTTGTTTTAACATGGCTCTTGTTCCGACTATTGTTTTCATGCGGGTTCCTACGGTACATTTAAAAATGTAGGGCCTACGTTAAGTATAAATAACGGTGATTCCTAAGTGAACCTACTTGTATACTTATTATCGTATTCAATAAAGTGTTCGTTAAAAAACAAATAAAATATAAATGTATGATATACAAATATACTTCGAATGGAAGTTGATGTAAATTTTAGGATGCTTCAATTATGACGTATGTATATAGCTTGCAAGGACTCTTTGTATTCTACAATTTAGAAGCCTTTTTGTCCCCCCTTAACAAAATCAGTTAAGAATGCTTACGATTGGTATGTTTACAATAAAGTATGTATGTCATTTAAAACTTTGTCAAGTATTGAGAAGTAATATCAAGCAACTACTACATACAGTATTGTATACCGCTGTGCTACTTAAAATATTACACGATACATGTTATATTCAAAACACTGCACGCCGCACACCATTAGAGTAAACGCAAGAACAGAAACCTAACGCTAGATTTTCACGTATGGTAGAGTTTTAAACGAATAAATTTATGCCAGTAACTAAACATCTTCAGTCGTCCTTACAACGATCACCACAACATACGAAAACATTCAATTATCACCACATAAAGATCGAGCTGAAGACTTTTAACTCTACATCTCTGTTAAGGAAAAGCTAAACGAATACGAAACAACGCAATAAAAGTGACAAATACGGACGATAATGTAGAATTGGCGAATGTAGCCATTTCCATGAGCATAACACGATAACATAATAAATGGAGGATAAAACAAACCGGTCCGATATAATATCGATTGTAACGGCTAATGAGTCACGAATGACTGACTCACGGACCAGATTGCGCTTTAATTGCTTTATTTAAGGATTAAAGACGATTATAATTGTTAGATATCCCATACAATTACGTGCGTCAAGTGTCGTAGTTAAATAAAATGAATAAATGAACACAAACGTATTTATCACCGTTTGATAAGCATTTCATCTCTATTCAACATTAAAAGAAGATTACAGTCTTACATCTTCAAACATTGCTTGGTAAATTTACTTATCTCAATTCTCTAAGCAACTCGTGTCTAAACACGAACGAATCAGTTTTGTTCAACGCTGACGAAATTGGTTAGTTTAGTACAATATATAATAAATACGAGGATAAATAATATACAGCAATACGTTAATCATAAAAATAAATCATTTCCAGCTACGTTTCTCGTCACTTTTAATCAAATATAATCCCTTAATTCAGTGCCGTAGTTCTTTAAGTATAAAACAAACGAATTTTAACAATACGGTACTTATAAAAAAGTCCATAAAAATTTAGTGCAGCCGACCATAGCCCGGCGGTAAGCATGTACCCGGTAAGTATGTAGCTATATTATTAAAGCGACGGACCGAAATCGATGTGGAAAACAGACAGAGATAGCTTTAACCGAGGTCAAACTTGTTTGATAAGTTCTCCACCAGTCAAGGACGTACCATTGACGTATAAAATATAAACGCCGGGTGGGCGGAACACGCGACGACTTTTTTATATAATAATTTTACAAGTGAAACATTCGGAGGGAATGTTCTGGAAAATATTACGTACCCTTTCTAAGGTAGATTAGACCTTGTTATTATTTGGTGAACAACACGAAAATGTCGTCGTAGTCGACGTTAACAATATACCGTATGAGTCTATATGATGTAAAAATTGTAAGGGTTTTTTCTCTTTATACTTTTGTACAACGGAATTGTTAGTCTCTTTTGACTACTTTGACAAAAATATAGAAGAATGATTTATTCTATAACAATAATAATAAATATTGAAATCATTTGTAGCAAAATATGGTAAGCAAATAAATACTTGTCAATAAAATAAAAACACCTCATATTTTACCTGCAGCAACCATTATGATGCAACGTTATGAACAAGTCTTGGTTGTCCATAATTAGCATTGCCACTTGAAATTATTCAAATATACCATAAAATAATATGCTCAATGTACTTTCCGTTGGCAATCAAGATCAGAAATAACGAATAAATTCATAAACGTAACACGCGATAATTTCCAATGCAATTTAATCGTATTGAAATCTACATGAGCGTTCTTCATTTCCCTGAACAGAGCTTTAACAATGCATCATCAACAAACGATAAAAGAAATTGATTAAAAAGATAAATGACGACACTATCACAAGCGGCATCTGGTTATGGTGTTATGAATTGTGTATAATTATTCTGAGATAAGACAAGTGTTCAAAAGGTTCTATTTGTGATCAAACGCGTCAACGATTACAATACCTATGAATTCTAATAAGAAACCAAGAATACTATCCAGGCCTACTCGGGCTCCTCATTTTTTCTTCACGTGTATTTCCCGACGGGGTAGACAGAGGAGTATAGTACTTTCCCACGATCCACCCGTTGAACTCTACGTCCCACCATGAAATAGGTGGTGAGCCCCCATCAGGAAGAAATAGTCTAAATATAAACAGCCCAAGTGAAAAATACACATTACTATACCGCCTTATAAATTGTCACTCGATCCATAAATTAATATGATATTTTGGCGCAATAACGAAATGGTTGTTCCGCATGGCGCACGGCTCGCAGCTGTCATCTCCTCGGAGCCATCTTATATTTTACTTTCTCGAACGGAGACCGGTCAAACCGTTGGTGTCTTGAGAGGGTTGGAACACTTCCAAGCAGGTCGAAAGTTACTCATGTCATTTGTAACGACACAGGATGGGCACCGAACAATGAAATAACGATACCACGATATATGTACTTATATAGATTCGTTAAGTAAAGTGTACCCGTTTATCACTCGACCTAGTGTTTAGGTAGATTGTTGCTTTCGCGATCCCGTTGAGTTCACAGATTGCCAACGATTTGTAAAATAAGTAATAACGTACGCATTGTGTTTTCATCCGACAACCACATCATACGAATTTTCTATTATCGTTTAGTATACAATAATTCTATACTTATAAATTCGCCGGTACCTTGTATGTACATATTTATTTTACTTTTATGAAGCGAGCAATTTTAAACTTTAAAGAAAAAATATTAACGGTGCGATAAGAAAGAATACATACACATAGGTACCTTATTAGAAAGCGTAAGACTTTTACATGGCGTATAGTACAAGGTAAATCCGTAAAGGAGTGCTAAGAAGTTAAAAGATCTGACGTAAATACACAATGAACCGGCTAACACCTGTTGTAATGTGTATAGGCACTCTGCGCTGACATGTCGCTAGCTCCACGCCGTAGTGGCAGCATACATTATGCATTATCTATGGAACACTGGATGGATTTACAATGCGTTCTCACCAAACGTAGACGTAAGCAACGACGTACTTGTGATTTGTTTAAAATCTTTTATCGTATGGAAGTCGATCGACTTGGATTTCTACAAGATGAATTCATGCTCAAAATCGAACTAACATGTCAGTGTCATATCGCATCGGCTATACAAGTAGGAAGTCGTAAGTGTTGTTTAAGAGAAAAATTGAAAATCATCATGAATCAAACGTAGCGAAAACGCGAGTTAAAATAATATATTATACTACTAACATAATCACTGAGAACACGTAACGATTTATATGTTACACACAATCGTATATAATAAAAACACATACTTTATAAATACTTACTCTAATAAAAAATAATCACTTTGACCTTTGTCAATAATTCCTTTTATGACCTTTCTCTATACAAAGAAAGTGTACGCGACGGGTTAGTTTTCCGAATAAAAATTTGTACGTACGTTCGTTCAATTTAAAATAATCGAAAATCGAGAAAAACGTAACATCATTTTTCTCAATTTTCATCACCATTTTTCAAAATTGAGTGTAGTTTATAATTCACGATTACATCAGTATCTCATACAGAGCTTTCGATTTGTACATAGTTGGGACATTGCGAAGAAAACAAAAGAGAAAGATTATTATCACATACGTAAATATACACATATGTATGCGTGTATGAGTGCTCGTTACAGACGCACGGACGACATCCGTCTGTTCGTTCAGTGTCGTACAGAACGCACGCTGCATTATTGTGCATTACTCATAGATACCAGGCACATTAAACCCGCTACAAAGTCTTTATATTATTTTATTCCCAAACGAATCCACATATCCCAGGATTATTTCTCAATGATAAAAATGATAATATAAATATCACCGAAATAAATAGAATTGCCTCACAGGCATCATGATAATGTTCATCGTTATCATTAGCGCTTCATTTCTTTTCCTCCATACGTGCATCATACGAAAATACCCCCACCAACAATATTACAAAAGCCGCCGAACAACCTTGAGTCACTTTATTAATTACAATGTACTGTTTCCAAGTGAACATCGGCGCTGGTTCGGAAGAGTATAATGCCCGCCGTATAGCGCTGTAGTCGACACACCTCGAACACATCAGTGAGTGATAGGTTATTGTATTTCCGTGCAATGGAGGGCCGGTTATACGTAACTTAGATTGATTTAATTTTATTTTTATGTGAAGTTGCGAGAAAACTAATATATATAGTGTTATAACTATTATAGGAGCCATACATTGGTACATTTGTTCAAAACGCGACTACTAAGCGGGTTGGGCAAAATATTATTCAGTTTTTCCTACTTGAGATTCCCAATAGTAGGTAGGAGCTCTATGTTCTATGCCACGTATAACAATTTAATAGTGGGAGTGCTACACTCCTCTGCCTACCTTTTAGACGCAATACAAGCATGATATAGGTAACAACATTGACACTATCTAGTCTTTACACGTGTTTACCACACACGCAATTACAATGAACGTTGCGATTTTGCAGGTATGTATGTATGTCTAAAAAAATCCATTTCAAGCTGAATAAAGTAAACAGTATAAACAAAATCGTACAGCGAATATATATTTAAAGGTATTATTACCTTACGTAGCGTACAAAATTAATTTAACATCGCACTCAAGGCTCCGAGCGAAGATCGGCAGAGGCGATAGCGTGTTTAATTTCCTCGATTCATTAACATTTACACAATAGCTTTGACTTAATTAACTTTAACTCAATCTTTTCATAGAACACTACACACTGGTACGTACAACCGTCGCGAGCGATAAGTGATACGCTTATCTACTAGTTAGATAAACAGAAACTACGCGATGTTTCCATATACCGGGTCCCGTGTCGACACACGCCTTGATAATTTCCTTGTTATTACTAAAATATACAACAGATACCGCGATAGATATAAAAACGAAGCGGTCAAACTCAAACGTTACACGAACAACTACGCAGATACATTGTACTGTTTAATTCATTATTTAAATATTAGTAAAGCAACAGCGGATCTCTGTACCCTTTATAAGGATATTGTGGTCACGGAGGGTGACATATCGTATAGTCAAAATGTCTGAAGGAGGTAGATATGTTTAAACAATGATTTTATTTACGTCAAATTACTGTTAATGTCAGATATATTAAAGTATGCCCTCCATGCAACTGTTTTTATACAAAATTATATCCTATTTACCATTAAATATCGCTTGTCGTATACATGAGGGAAAATATCATGAGGAAGTCTATGAGGCGATTTCTATGACGTTTTCTTAAATGTGCGAAGTTTGCCACCTGCACTTGGCCAGCGTAGCGAATTATAATCTTTACCCTTCTTACTCTAAGCGAACACCTCTGTTCAACGGTGGAACGATAAAAAGCGATAAAAGTATATAGCAAATAAAGAGCCTACTCTGCATAAAAGAAACCTATTTCTGGGATATAACCAACAAAGAGATATACAGTTATCAATATGTTTAAGCAATCACATGTTATCCACTGATCAAACATGCTTCAATAAGCCTTAATATTAAGCTGGTAAGCCTCAAGCCATTTGGTATTAATACACCGCTTCTATAAAATATTTTAAAAACTTTACTGAAAATTAGCTAACATTAAAACAATTACTAACGACTGATGTTTACTAACCAAAACATAACTATGATAATATTGGTGCAACTTGTGACGAAAGTTTACCTAAATATTGTTTATTAATAACGTTTTAAAACATTTTACAACGGCAGTGGGGCAGCACCTTTAGCCCACAGCGACTAACGAACTTGTAAACAGTACCAGTGGTGATGAACCTTCCCTGTAGAGACAGACGTGAGATCTGACATTATTATTTCTCTTATATGTATAATTTTAAATATAAAATGATCGGTACTGCGCGCGGTGCCGTGTGCTGTTATTCATTTTCATTAGGACATTTTTGGCAAGTATTAGATTAGAAAAATTATCGTCGATTAATTCTTTATTGCCTTTTATATACACATGTTGAAATAATTAGACTAATACTCCTTCATATATAGATAACGATAAACGATCCTTCATATATAGATGCGCATGTTGAAGTCGTCGCATGCAGTGTGATCAAAGAACATCTATAACAGTAGTCCCCTCCCTATGGGTCTCTTAGCCATCATTGTCAAATACAGTATTCCCCCCGTGTTTATGTACATGTGCCAAACCCTCAAGATCCTGCTGCATTTGCCCACGGCACAACGACCGCGACCAGAGACCCGAACAAACGAACAAGTGGGCATGCGTGTGTCTTTTGAATTGCAAATACGCCAGTATCCTGTATTGTTAATCTCGCGGTCGGCTTATGAAGGACGAGTTTAAATGTTTCATAGGAAACTTTACATCATAGCATATTCGGACTGGATTAACATGATATATTTTGTTGATAAATTAGCAGATTTAGGTTCTTCAGAAAAGTTTTGACTTGAAATGAAACGTTAAACCGAAAACTCAGTATGAAATCATTTGTTCACAGTACATATATAGTATAAAATATGTATGTATACCTATATATTGGCGGCACACGTCATATGAAGATACACCGTGTAGATCCTACAACAATATAAAGTTGACACACGCACGAACGGCAAATATGACGGATTAGAGTCAATATGTGACGTAAACACGTTATTAACTTGACGTATTATGCAACGTGACGGGCGATCGGTTTGGAAATATACATTTATTACTTGTGCGTACATATATACATTTTTTTATATAGTTTTATGTAAATAGAAAACGAACTAGCAGATACCATTATTATGCAAGTATTTTTCTCTCCTGTCTCTTTACAGGAGGGCTACATCAGACGGGACAAAATAATGTATTCTGGATAATGGATCCTCATTCTGAAAGGAAACCCGGAAACAACAATGAAATATAAAAGAGATGATGACGATGTATGCACGAACATACAAATGTACATGCACTTATTTGAAGCAATATATTAAGAATAAGACATTTTATAATCGTTTTTACATCGTATTGCTCGCGCCATACACAGGTGCAAATTGCGCTTTTTTAATACAATTAGTCATTGCTACAGCAAATATATTAAACCTACATTACATCCTATGTACCTAAAACGAAACCTTAAATTCTTCCTTCAGATTATGTCTGTATACCAATCGTAAGAATGCGAGAAAATCACTGGACGTGCATACATGTTTAAAACATTGCCTATTGGTATTACGCTCACCGCATATTCCATGATTGGGCGTATAAGAGGTGGGAGAGCTACACTCCAAAGGATACCCTTTCGGGGAAATTCAGGCGTGTTTCCCCAAAGCAATTAGTCGTGTGCCAAATATTATTACAAGATTTAAGTAAACTTGGGTGACTTTTACAGCGACACGGTTTTATTAGACAAAAAGAGGCGCCGAGTTTTGTCTAGAATTCAATATACTCCAATATCTTAAATAATATCAAGTCTACTTTAAAAAATAATGGAATAAAATCGACGAATGGTTAATGAATGTTTGAAGCCACATTCATGTACAAACACTGCTATAAATAGCTGCGTACATATTTATCGTAAGAAATGTATTTGTTAGATATTAGAACAATGTAACACAATTTAAATAACCAGTAGGCGTACATAAAGGAATAAACGACAAATGGTCGACTGAGCGTACGCAAGGTACACAAATCACCCAATCATTAATACACACAATGTATGGTACCCAATAACAATTTGTATGTCACCTGAATTGAACATTTGTCATTCGCGTTATCAGATAAAAAAAAACAAAACACGAACGTATTCACGTGGGAAACTGTACACACAAGGAGTTTATGACAAATTGTACAGAACGAGCGAGCTAAACGTTATTAATGATGCATTTATTATTCATCATTACGACTAGTGATATTGTATTTTAATGATACATATTTTAACTGTTTTATAGTACAAAATTACACATGCTAAAACGCCACGAGTCGAACAAGCGAATGTACATATGTATGTGTAATACAACGATAAACAATGTACAGCAGAGCAAGCGCAACTTAATGAAACAATCATTAATCATTATCTCTATCTACTCACAATTTGTATGTCATTAGGGTCGCTGATGGCGAATCGCTCTTGACGATCTCGCGGCGCTCATTTTTACCTAGAGCAAAAACATATCTTTTAATATCTCTAACATTAATTATTATTACACCACCACATATGCATGTACCACTCTGGCGGCGTCGAGTGGCACGCGCTCGTGTTCTCGCTCGTACGATACTCCGAACATGTGCTCATTGTGTTTGATCTACACTGATTGTGAATTCGTTATATTTCATAATTTTATTAACTTTAAAGCGAAATAACTACAAAATACTAAATTAAAAACGACTCCACTTATCCGACTAATTTCCAAAATTCGTTACTTATACGATTACTTTTAGTGCCGAAACCTTATAAGACAAATTGTAAATAAATGATACCTTACTAATGATATTCCCTACACTCTCTATACGATAGAAATGAATGCGAATCGATTAAAACAAAAGTAGTCGCGGTACGACTTAAATTCGACACTGCAATTCTACATTAACATGTAATATGTATACGTATACAGCCACTCTCACTCGAATGCGATCCTAGTGACGAATAAAACGTAACCGAACAATTAGCGCGAATCGTGTTCAGTGGACGTAACCGATGATATGATTACTCGATGTTATTA
>DWED01000841.1:0-10197 GCA_018245795.1 Protelbella ruficauda | reverse complement strand
GTGTAGTGCACTCCCACGTTTCACCCGTTACGTTTGAGTCCCATGGAATAGGTGGTGAGCCTATTACCATACACCGGGCACAGGCCAGACTCCGAGTCACTACTAGAAATTTTAAATTAGAAAATTCCAATAGTACCCGACCCGGGTAGGTTCTCCTTTCTATTCAAATATTAAAATAATCTTCACTATAGATATAATACATAATATACACATTGGACTACATTTTCACTAGGGTTATAATTGGGCAGGAAGAGAGCACCGAATGCCAAATCTCTCTCCTTATAAACATGACATAATTTGACGTCATGTTTACTTAGGTTTTTTAATTGTACATCATTTCGTCGAACTATCAATAGTTATGAAAATAATTATAGGCGTAGAGTTATGAATTTACATTAATGCAAGTGACATTTTCGTTAGTTCTACAATGATATCTGCGAGGGCAATTATGGAAACAAACCACTATATAAGCAAGTAATATTAGAAGCAAGAATGCCTGCGTGCTTTGTGTTTAAGTTCACTTCAGTAAATAAATGGATATACATATAATACACTATAATTATAGTTAAAGAAATACTATAATGCTAACTGGATAATTTTATTGAATTTATATTACTTTAGCGAATTTATATTTATAATATAGTACTTATTCAAATTTACATTACAATGTATTTTATATATTTTTACGCGCGCCAAGAAGCAAACCAATAAGTAATTTTCTTTATAAATACCGCCCTCTGCAGTTCTTAGAACATTGTTGACGAGAAAATATTAATTTTTTGATAAAATCAATTAACCTTCATATTAAGTTAGATTAAAATCGGTGTAACAAGCTTAGCATGATATATACTAGACAGATAGATATACGAGTACTTTATATATTTACATTATTAGTACATAGAAAAATACTGTTTTGTGAATAATCCTCTTTATTTCCATAGTAACATACAATTGCGACCATAGCCGGAGTCAGCATATGCACTGTCGAAGCGTAGGTAACTACATCTATAGTATTTCTCAATTGTAATAATATATGATTTTGCTTAAATATAGAAACTTTACTGTACTGTGACGGCACGCGGGCAACATTAAAGAATTTTAATTATACCTTTCGATTAATTTAAAATAATATGTAATTATTTAAATGAATCGAACGTCTGCCACCGTTCAGCTATTTCCATACAGATTAATAAGTTGGACGATTTCTACGATAATATTATAGATTTAGGAAATAAATATATTAAATAAAAAAAAAATGTAAACTATATATTCGGATTAAAATAACAATGAATGAAACCTTGAAAAACTAGAGTGAAACTAAAAAACGATCCGTAGTCAATTGTACATATATTTAAAAAAAAAAAATTACAAATTTAAACACGTTATAAATGAAAAAGTTTTTTATTTGATTTAAAAATTTTATTAGCATTTGATATTGGTAGTTAAACTGACAACATAAAATATTTTTTTTTTTTTACAAAACAACGAATACTGCCTACACATAAAAATTGCTATCAATATACATATATACATACATACGTAAAGTACTTAAACCTGTTTTTGTTTTTTTTTTTTTTTTTTTAATTGCTTTATGCTTGAGTATTGTCAAATAATAACAAAAACATTTTTATTTGAACGCAACCATAGCGTTGCTTAGGTAATTTCAATTATTGACATATTTCTTGGTTACTGTGTTTCGAAAATAGATGTATATTTTTTTGTTTAAAATCCGTTTGTGATTCGAACGATGTATTTTGAAATTAATAACTCGTTGTATGGGTACAACAATATGAGTGCTGTACGATTTTAATACATTTTTATACCATTATTATTTAATCATTCGCTATCATCGTGAGACCTGTATTAAGTATTTTTTAGAATTTGTTATTAACATTATCAATTACAAGGTTAAGTTAAATATACCAGCGAACGAGGATCGCGACTTGTGTCGATGTGACTTTTGCAGAAAGGATTTTTTTATCTTACAACTTGACAACTAGCAAAGAATACAAGTTGAGCCATTCTTCTTTAGTACATACATACATAGTACATACATAGTACAAATTTGTCTTCGTTAATTGTTTTCGAATTGGTCATCGTGTTTAATGTTGACCAAATATCAAGGAGTAACCGACAATTTTTTCTCTTCAGGCGATGTTGAATTTTCTGTAGGAGTCGTTATAGCGTCTTTCTTTTGCTCGAAATAAAGCCATCTGTAATAAAAAAGTTTGTGTAATAATTTCATGTTCTAGCAATAAAACAGACCACTTGATGTGGAAGTCTTATTCTTGGCTGTAGTTTTAAGATCATAACTTTATCTAATATTTTTGTATAAAATATTTTAAATATAAAATAATTGACGTTTATATTCTTTTGGTTTGTATTTAAGATTTTGTTAATTTTCTATTTTGTAGCAGTACCAAGTAAACCACGACTGTACAGACTCTGATGTAGGTCGCTGCAGCCCACAGACATATATCGAACATGATCTTCGTACGACTAGAGTGTGTTAAAATTTTATAGAATATTGTCTTTTACTTAACGTTTCTCCATGATACTAAATTCCTATATTGTATTCACTTTTCAATGATTCATTTCAAATATTATAAATACACTAATTATTTATGCCTTTCATTGTAATTTTGCAAAAATTACCATGTTGAGATTTTTAAATCTTACCCAAATATCATAATAGCGGGTATAGTCAGTCCAGCGCCAAGCAGGAACACCGCACCCGGCAACACTTCCAGAGTAGCTACGTAGACTCTAGAGTACAGTGGGCCATAGATTAACGGCGTCATGGCTTCTGCCAGACCGAAAAGTGAATTCACTTTACCTGAAATATTCATATTTTAGACTCTGATAATCAAAATTCTTTATATTGTACAAATAGGATAATTTTAAATGTTTATGCTGTCTCTCTGGTAAGTTTTATCTGAATATGTATTAGGAAAGTCCCTTCTTTATTAAATGATTTGTGAAGTGATACTATTCATTTCACTTGGGAAGGGATTTTAACCATAATGAAAAGGTTTTTATTAATGGAGAAAAAGTATAATTTACCAAATTCCTGTCCATTGACTAGTTTGGTTGCTATGGATCGCATCGCAATAAAAGATGTGCCGTTGAGTATCTCAAGCAGTGGGGCTGTAAATAGAATAAAAAAATATCTTTGATAAGCGTTATTATAATAAAGGAGTGGATTTTAATAACGGTAATAAAATATTTCTTTTAAAATGTTTATCTCGGAAGTTCGTGTCTTTTTGATCATAGAAATCTTTATAGTTTGTGCGCCATTTTCTCTCATATGTTGATGTTCTGTGGGGTAGATTTCTAGTTATTTGTTTTAATGAATATTTGCATTGAAGTTTCAGGTTAATTCACCTTTTCTCTAAGCAAATTTGACAAACATATTACAGTTTGAAGGCGATGGAAAAGTTGTGTACATATTATTTCTTTATTTGCATGAGCATCAACTATAAATAAAAAGTACCATTTAAATATTTTCATGCCCTTTCTTCTTTTTACTACTACATATACATGTAACTGGTATTATTTTAATCGGAATTCATTTGAGGTTCTCACTATATCAATAATTTAAAAAGTCAGAAAAGCTATACAGTTTAGGTAAGTTTGTGAATCAGTAATTTATAATAAATTGTAATAAACTGTAAAACATCTTAGGGATAATGAAACGACAGAAAATATTTGTTCATGAGTTCACGGTTTACATTATGGTAACTATGGCGTATGTACGTTAAATAGTGTGGATATTGAAATTAATAAAAAAACCGTTTTTTATGAACAATGATAACTTAATAGGGATTTGAGTTTCAAACGTTCCTCTTGACTTTACAAAGTTACATGTGTTTTGACGATGAAGAAAAGCAAGTAAAAGCCATGTACACACATTAAAATATATATAATTTTTGTAATATCCTATAAAGCTTATATAATAATCAACCCATTTATCATTCCACTGTTGGAATATGGGTCTCCTCTCATATTGAGAGGGTTAAGGCCACAGTCTACCACGCTGGCCAAGTACAGGTTGGCAGACTTCACACACCTTAAATTTTTTATTTATAAGTTCTAAGGTGTGCAGGTTTCCTCACGATGTTTTCCTTCACCGTTAGCATGTGATATTTAAATTTATAACGCACTTTTGTAAAGAGTTGCGCGCCATGGATTTGAAACCCAGCACCCCCGGAGTGAGAGACTGAATTCTTAACCACTAGGCTATCACAGCTCTTTTATGCTTATATATATTTCGTACAAAAATCTATGAAAACTATTGAAACTAAGTACGCTATGTAAAGTATCTTTAAAGTTATTATTATTATCCAGATAAAATTAGATTAAACTCTTCTTGATAAGGAAATATTTTCGAAGTTTACCTCATCATGCTGACAGTGTCTACATTTTCTATGTCTGATTCAATGGACATTCGACCATAGACTTATCACAACTCCGTGTCCACTCGTCTATGCATAGACATTCGATTGGCTTGATTTCCCACTGGAGTATGCACTCTGTATTTTTATTCTGTGTGTTAGCACACATACGCACGTATATGCATACGTACATGTATACATTAAAGTGCATATAAAGGTGAATATTTTCCTTACTTATACTTTATATCAGAGATTTTTAATTTATTGCGGACAAATTAAATTATTTTGGGATTAGTCAAAACTATGTATTATATTTCTTTCTTTATTCATTGATTCATTCATTCATTCATACATACGTTCATATACGTAGGTATTATTTCGTTCGTTTATTCTTTCATTTGTATTTTTACATTTTATTGTTCTATATTATACAACAGCCGGACTTAATGTATATTTACATTATCAACTAGTCTACCTTTTCATTATTAGAATACCGAATAATGGTTTTGAATATGGACTTAAGGACGCCCGTACTATGAATATTTCATACAAACGCGATTATAATTTTCTCGGATACTAGGCCCTTAGTGCGTTTAGCACGAGCGGCTACTAAGATAACAATAAAAAAAACTAAGACCAAACCATGGATATAATACGTATGATAAAAAATGATGATTTGTTACTTTTAATCATTGTTTTCATACTTTTATTTCAACCTCTAATAATATTTGGTAATACAACCGCACTTTTTTATTAGTTTGAAAATAAAAATAATTTATTAAATTAATTAATATTAATATATCATTGCAAATACTATTACCAATCGTAAGTTTAAATGATTTACTTACTTTGATTTCTTCAACAACAACCGGGTTACGGAAATTCAAGTCCGGTTGCGCTTCGCTGAACTGATGCAGGTAATATTGGTCTCTTAGCGGCGAATAAGACCAGGCGCTTTTCCGGAAAACGCCTATCTGTAATATTAATGAATGATTGTTATAACAATAAGCGTACAATAATAAGGTTGTATTTATGCTAAGCTTATGAATTATTATACAGCCTAACAGTGATAGTAAATGTATTGTGGTAAGCAGACAGAGCATAACCATACATACATATATATAAGATACCGGATAAATATATACATTTTTACATGCTAACACAGAGCTTATTTATACTCATAACACAAATATACGACCCGGATGGGAATCGATCCCACAACACTCGACTAAGCTATCAGGATCACTAAATACTGGACCAAAAGGCTGATCGCCGGCAGAATCAGTATCGTAGCTGGAGAATGATGCCTGATGATTGCTAAACCTATGGCCTTAACCCTCTCAATACGAGAGGAGACCCATATTCCAGCAGTGGAATGATAAATGGGTCAATTATTATTTTATTATAATTATTGCTAAACCTACCATTCGATTAGGATTTGAAGATATGGAAGGTTTGCTTATTATGGGAACCCAATAGTTAAATGGAGAATTACAATTATTTGTAATTATCAGCTGCCGATTTGACAAATCAACAGATTTATTAATTCTAGTTAAATATCTAATTAACTTGAAATTCCAGTACGCTCACCACCTGTTCCATAATGGAACGTGAACGTAAGTGGTGAAACTTGGGAATGAACTATACTCCTCTGCCTACCTCTTTGGGAATTGCTAACCTGAGCCTACGTTATTTTTTTTTTTTAAATTAAAACCCCGGTATGACAACAATTATTATTTTCCAGTATTGATTATGTATACAATAAGTATACATAACTATTATATACCTATTTTAAAATACATAAATAATATGATATTTCATTTAGCTGAGTGCTTCAGCCGACCAAAGATTATATTTATGAAAAGCAGACAATATGAATAACCTTCCGTAGTAATACACTTTGATGATTCTTTAGTTTATTCAGTATTAACTTGAACTAAATCAACATTCGGTCTTCAGCTTATAAAAACGAAAAAAACTGGACTTTTAGCAGACATTTTTTTTTCTTTAATAAACCGCCTAAAATTACAGAAATGGAAGAAAATATAGCAATGAACATGAAATCAATCATTTCAATGATTGTATTACCCAGTTATTTGGAGGTTGTCTGTTCCCTCGGCTATCTAAATGTCCGGTTTCCCATATATACCAGTCGTTATAATATTCATCTTTGTTAGCCGACCTGATAAACCATTCGCTCTCATTACTCGTATGATTGGGCGCGTAATCTAATACTAACTTGATATCTGCAATATAAAATTCTTCCTTGAGAATATATAATAGTAATATCTAAATAGTTCATGTAAAGTTTATTGCATATGATTATAAATAATATAATGGAGATGACACAAAAATAAATCGAAAAAGATTAAAAATTAAACGTTTAAAACGAAGTATATTATTCGTGAATAAAAATAAAGGAATAATTCAGCGAGAAATATGTAACTCAGTTTTAGTTCAAAGAAACGGAGTTGAAGATGAGACATTTTGATAATTCGTTAGAAACCAATGCATAAATTTACATAACGTTTTGTGTCATGAATAATGAGAGACTTACTCAGTTCATTCGCCTTAGCGAGGAGCTGCTCAAGGTCTTCAGCAGTGCCGTACTCTGGCTGGATTGCGAAGAAGTCCGAGATATCGTAACCGTAATCTTGCATGGGTGATTTGAAGATAGGAGACAACAAAGCAGCGTCGACTCCAAGCTCTTTTAAATATTCCAGCCTCGACGTTATCCCTGTAAACAGTAAAAAAGGATTTTCTCCCTTCGTCAATCATTCTAAATTGATATTAAATCCATTCAATATCACTTGATATAAGGTTAAAGGAAAATGTCGTAAAGAACTGGCCCGTTATACTGCCCATAATATGTTTCAACGTATGTGCAATCTGAACTTACACTTTAACGACGTAATATATTATGACCTCAACTATTTTCATTTTATGAGAAGATTCTTAACAGTTAAACTTAACAATCGATGGTGATCGTAAGTTTGTTTTAAAAATACTGTTCCGTTTAATCGCATTCTTCTGTTACAGCATTTTTAAACCCTTCGTAATAAGCTTGATGAGCAATGACTGACATCGTTCTTAACTTAAATCTAGAAATGTAAACGACGTGAAAATGTCATAATTATTTAATTTCAGTAACGCAATCACGCTTTATCACGGTACTACCTTCACGCTTCGTTTTACAGTTTCTGTTCATTTTCTCACCATTAATATCACCAACTCCGTCACCATCGCTGTCCATAAAAGACCTTGTGTAAATCTGATAGAAGACTGCCGTCTCCCACCAATCTAATTTCAAATTGACATTTTCAAATCTCGCATTGACACTTGCTGTTATGAAGACGAGTAGAAAAAATCGCCACATTTCTGAAAAGCCGCTAGAAATTATATTATGATCCTCATTAAGGGTGAGAGTAATATAACATTGAAAAGTGCTTTCAGATCCATTGCTTATCGTGGCTCGACATTTATTCTAGACATCAGAATTAAAATTGATACATATATGACAATATAAATATATATCATAATAAAAAGCGGTTGTCATGAAATAACAAAAAATGGATGCGATTGTAAAGTTCAATGCATTACACGTACTCTAAAAGAAATAAAGATATTTCTTGTAAATGAAATGTTAAATCTGAGATTATTACGTAGAAATCTTAAGTGTGGAGTAGATATGAAAAGCAATAAGAAACTAACTTTTTGCCGTACAAAAATTTGTAAGGAAAAAGTCAGTTTTCTATATAAATATATTTAATATACCAATAGTTACTTACCAAACTCTTAAAATGACTACCACGCATTCACTGTATTATGTTAAAATTTCACATGCACTTTACTCTGAAAGTCATAAAAACCTTTGAAAACTACGAGTGTCCAGACAATTCTAAAGAATTTCACCGTTCCATATAAAAGAGGCGTCGTTCATTTAAAGGTAACGAATGAGAAATACTGAAGATTCCTTTCTCTTATATCACCGGTCAGTTATAATTGTTTGAAAACATTTTTCTCTTGTTATAAAACTCTGTTCTATTTCTTTCGGCGTTTATTAAACACCGAACGTACTCTATTTGCTGTTTCATTGTGAAGTCATAATGATCTGTGTTTAACTAAATAACAGTGTCTATCTGACTACTATTTATAAATAGTTCAGATTAATTGCAAAATTTACGGTGGATATCATTTTAAAATCAAATGTTTTTACAAACCGTAGTTCATACCGTGGCTTTGATTGCGTTTCTCATCGTTATTTTTTTTAATTTTAATAACCTTATATTGAATGAAGATATCGCAATAATCTTTTTTAATTGAGACGAAAGCAATAAAACTTAGACTACTTAATTGATATCTATCCAGCAATTTTTCACTTCACAACGTAAAGCGTGCACAACGGCAGACCCCTATCAATTTATTAATATATATTTATTACAACTCTAAAAATGACTCTGTCAATATGTCTCTGACGTTTTAGTTTAAATAGCTGAATCAGTGTTGTGGACGCTTTGTATGGAGTTAGATTTAAATGTATGAAAGGCTATTGGCTACTCAAAGTACTTCATAAATTCAACCGTAAAAAGGGTAAAAGGATGAAAGGTCATATGAATAGCATTTAGGCTTTTACGCCAACTTAGTCGAAGGTAACAAGCAAATATTTGTATCATTGAGAGATTGGAAATTAAAATGATTGATATATTTTAAAATGCTCTGGCCGCCTACGGGTAGCAGCGTAGGCGGTGCAAGAAGCCGTGCTCTGCCATCCCCAACCAACATGTCTAGCGTGCGGATTATGGGCAAAAACCCCTCAAGATAGGCCTATGTCTAGCAGTAGACCTAAACAGACTGATGTTATTGATGTCATATTTTAATTGTCCTTCAAAATGTTTAAATTGTTTGTCTTTTAAAAAAAATCAAATAATATTATTTATTACACTCATAAATAACAAGGACCATCATTTTTTTTCAGGTAAGTTTGCTGAAAAAGATCCTGTGCGTATTTTTGCAGCCAACTGAAAATTATTATCAGTGTAAAAAATTACAAATTTCTGCTGAACGTAGAGAAATGGCGCAAAGAACAGAATTACAGACGTTTTATCAAATAGAAATCATATCGAAAATTGAAAATATCTATCCGTTTCGTCTAGACACAAAATCTTTTAGAAGCCGTTTAACGTGATTCATATTTTATGTTACGACTACGTCGATATAGAGTGGTACTTCAGGGGGAAATATATATTTTCCAAGTCACTCATAACAATGGGAGACTTGTGCACAGCAGTGGCATGTAAGAAGAATAGCAAACAAAGCTATGTAAGGAAGTAGCAACACAATATTTTTATTTATTTCCGAAAGGCTTCAAAATTCTTCTCTCCAAAATGAATTTATACATGTAACTTAAAATGTTACATTCTTCTCCGTGAATAATTATTAACGGTTGGATCTCTCTCCCGTACCGGGAACAACGGAGTAAAAGAGGATTGAGTTTGCATTAGGTTTATATTTCCTTAAATAAATGGTTTTGCACTACCCTCATAGCGGCTGATGGGAAGTTAATTAACATCAATAATCCCCTATAATCCCCGAAGGAGTAGGCAAAGGAGTATACTAACACGTTTCACCAGTTACGTTTACGCCCCATGGAATAGGTGGTGAGCCTATTGCCATACACCGGGCACAGATCCAGATTCTGAGCCACTACTAGAAATTCTAAATTAACAAAATCCAATGGTTCCCGACCTAGGATTTGAACCGAGGACCTCCCGATCAGCAGTCGCGCTTGCAACCACTCGACCAA
>DWED01000840.1:0-10199 GCA_018245795.1 Protelbella ruficauda | reverse complement strand
AGAGGTGCGCGCCTTGGATTTGAACCAAGCACCCCCGGAGTGAGCGGCTGAATTCTTAACCACTAGGCTATCACTGCTAATATTTCGCATTTCGAATTTTCTAATATTTCGCATATATATTGATAGGATATTTCCCTTACTAAGTCCCTTAAAAATGTTATCTTTACATTTAATTCGCAGTAATTTGTTGAATGTAGTCATCATATCCTTAGGCGGAATATATGTACACATATATGTGTTGGTTGGCCCTTTAGTCTAATGATTGGTAAATCTGACTGCTAAGTCGATACTTGAGATTTCGTTTCAATAATTTATTAAGAACAAAATGAGTACATATGCGCCACATTCCCTTGTGTTTCGAAGAGTTATCCTTCCAATGCTAAGACTTGACTGTATCCAGCACTAATCAAATCTCACAACTCACAACTAAAGTACTTATCAATGAGACACTTGGTCAGTAATGCGTATTTACTTTTGCGTACATTTTTAAAGCCTGCGTATCCTTATTTTCTCTTGGTATGATCTCGAAGGCTTAAATAAAAAAGTTATGTAACGTTAACATAAAACAATGGGTGGTCTCTATAATGCATTATCGCTCTTTGGACACTTGAGAAAGCACGAGCCGCGTGCCTCATGTATCGATAATTCTGTTCCACTGATAGCTTGATTGCTTCAGAGTTCCGGGTTCGAACAGTTCAGTGCGCATTATGTTATGCAAGGTCCCTTTAAGTGTCCATGTTATGCTTACATTTGGGTCAAATTAACATTTTATGGTAAGATTTCTTGACTGACTTGCGACCTATCTACCTAATGGACTAGTTACCAGAGCGTATGAATATTGGCTATACCACCTTAGTTGGAGCTACAAATGCTAGGGACCTCATTTCAAAATTTCTAATGTTACTCTACTGTCTCTTCTAGAGAAAATTAAACCAGCTATGAGTAGATGTTCAAGACACCTGTGGGTTGTTCTTTAATCTTAAATACACTAAATACATACAAAGCTACTGCAATAGGTCTACTAATGGATATGATTGTGTACATATAATTTTCTTTAACATCGCCCTCTCCAATCATAAGAACATTTTTAGACGGGTATAATTAGAAACAACCTTCGGATAGTATTAACGAGCACACAGTCTGAATAATATCTACATATGGTTGCAGAATCTATAAAATATACACCACATTATATATTAAGGCTATACCAGATAGTTACCACAATTTATATTCGATTTTACCCATCATAATCAACAACTCTTGTATCGTTGCACTGATGGACATGGATCTCTTCCCAGGGCAAGAAGGGTTAAGGCTATAGTCTTCATAGACCATCCTCTACGCTATTTCACGCATCATACATTTATTTCGTATTGAATATACAAAATTAGGGCCAATTTAGTGTGTCGTAAGTTCACTGAATATTATAGCGCAACTCCAAGTGCTAACTCTTTAAATGTTGCAATGAATAAACAGAAACACTGCCTAAACAAAACTAAAATTCGTCTTCACTTAGAGAATCAGGGAGAGAGGGAAGGGGTTAATTGTGCTTATTCCTGTTTCATTTTATCTGCAGTCATAGGGTTCCTACACCGGTCATAGGGTTCCTATACCTTCATTTCGATTCAGGTAACCTGCTTTTATCTACCTCAGTTAAATGTATCAAAGATGTACAGACAAATCGCAGAAGTAATGTCACAGCTTTTGGAAGCTCTAATCAAAATCAGAGTATCAGTGAACTAGTCCCTTTATAACTCTGTTCTTGTATAGAAAGTGATATCACGCATTTGTCACACACGCGTCTGAGTTACGAGCAGTTCATATATCTTCGTGTGGCTTGCAAAACAACGCGCGTTTTGCGTCATTTATGAATAGACAGCCGGACGGATGGTGTGTAATCCACTTAGCTAGTTCCCAACTACTAATGTTGTAATCGCCGACAAAGTGGCAGTTAATAGTTTATTACCCGCTGATGTAACTCAATTATCTTTGTATAGCGATCCACTAATTAGTGTCCTTTCTCTCGAGACACTTAATTTGAGTTGCAATTTACCACACTATCGGTATTGTGACTCTTTATTTAAAATTAGTATATTGATTTGTGCTATAGTGTTAGAAATCGCGTAGACCTGTTAAATTAAATGGGTAACAATCAATAGATCTTCTTTTAAACGGGGCCGTCCATCCTCTGACTGTTATCAGCTCCAAGACCAGCCTTACTTTTAACATGGATTGATGGTTATTGTTTATGAATTGCAGTTCTTATTCAATAAAGAAATAAAACTGTCTCGTTGGTCGAGTGGTTGCAATCGCGACTGCTGATCGAGAGGTTCTGGATTCGAATCCCGGCTCGGATACTGCTCGTATTGGATTGGATTGAACTTAGATTTTTTAATAGAAATTTCTATTAGTGACTCGAAGTCTAGATCTGTGCCTGGTCTGTGGCAATAAGCTCAACCCCTATACCATGATGGCCCGTTTAACATAACTGATAAATCTTAGGAGTCTACTACACTCCTCTACCTACCCCTTCAGGACAATACAGGCGTGATGTTGTGTAATTTTCTGATAAGAATGCTGAAAACGTCATCCAAAACTATAACAATATAATTTACTCAGTTACCACGTTTTGCTGAATCTTAAAAATCATCATCTCCTTAATTTCACTATCGACACACAGAGCAATAGGTGTTTTGTTTCCGTAGAACTCACCGTACAATTCGCACTTCGTCTCGAACAATGCTAACTGGATCCCTTTCGCAACGGACCCTGTTCCGTTACGTAGCCAGTAACTTTCTATGCGTCATCTTAAAACAACACACAGCTAATTTAGACCAAGGTATTTCACCATTTGTGTTAGCGGAAAAAATCTGCCTTCTTATCAATCTTCCAACTTTTTGACCGAGTTACCTAAATGTTAGGAAACATAACACTGCTATACGACTATCGATTGTAATAATTTAAATCCTGATACTACTAAATGCTTCAAATTTATATTCAACTTTGCGTATTTTTTCTCGTTTCATTTTGTTTATCCACAATTCTTGTTCCTGAGAATTTCTCCAACATTCATCCAATTCTCGAAATCCAATCCAAAAACGTTCATCACGTTTAACAGCCTTATGCTGGCTGTCTCTCTCGATTTTAAAGGGATGTCTGGATGTTACTCCGTTACCCCGATTTATGCAAATTTGAGAATATACGATTTAATTCGCATTTGGTACAATTAGTCTTTAGTGAGATCTAACAACCACAAAAATTTAAAATATTTGAATGATGGTAAGGACATACCACCGGCGCTAATTAAAAAGCGACTGTTCGCTATTGCTTACTAAGCCAATCGTTTCGCAATCTATAAATACGTCAGGAATTCGAGTGCTTATGTCCATACTCAATATATATTTTACACCCCAGCGTGTGTCTCTTAAGCATGACAATTTTAATAACAACCCCTAAGTTCTTTGAAACCGCTACCAATTACGGAATCAAATATTTTTTCTGGATGGGAATTAAAACCACAATCCCCAACTCAGCAGTGTGATTCGCTATTCACTGGACCAGCAGTCATGATTAATGAAATGTATCTATTTATTGACAGATAAAATCTAGAGGTATGTCCATTTGTACGATCAGATAATGATCGATGCAATAGCCGTAGAGGAAATAATAGATCGGCTCGGCAGATAACAATCATGATTGAACAATAAAATAATGTTGATTTGGCAATAATGTGTTACTTAGTAGTGTCTGTCGCATAGATGTTGTAAGAATGACATGCATTTTTGTAGTAAAGAATATAATTTAAAATAGTGTAATATCGAGCGTACATTTGATAATAGAGTATTTAAATTCCTTACATATTAATAGATATTATTTACAAGAAAAGTTCAAAAATTATCTTTTTTATATAAAGTGCCAAGAATGTATAAACCTCGATGAAAAGGTTAAAAATGACGTTAACCGGCTTGACAGATGACCTTAACACATAGTACTCATTCATGGATATAATTGGCGTATAAGCGTTTGTATTTACAATTAGTGGCATACAAAAGTATTATATACAAAGTTTGCACCCAGCTAAGTACACGTTTATAAGCCTAGTAGTCTTATGCGAAATGATGTTGCAACAATGCAATTTCCTTAACAGCAGTGCACGGAGCAAGTTCAGAATGTCGGCCGTTGGTTATGTAATGTAAAAGTGAATGCGCAGTGACCACATGCAATAGCGCTGGACAAGATGCAAGCATCAGGATTATTGTCTTCTTATTGGAACAATTGTACAAAATGGACTCGACGAATTGTAATAAATGTTGCAGATGTCAAAAAGGTATAATTTGTTTCAATCGCATTAATATTCGTATTTATAAAAAATGTAAATATATAATGGCCCAAACGTTTTATTACTATTCTTCATATGTATTAGTCATAAGATATTGTGTAAGCAAGCCTTAAATACCTATATTGGCAATTCACCACATGATCGGAAGTCCCAAAAATTATAAATTAATTTTATTTCACCTTTATGTTTGCTTATGACCATATCGGATATTTTATTATTTTTGACTAAAACGCTTTTTTGTTGTTTATGCGATTGACAACGATTGGTTAAGTAAGTGCAAGGAATCTTAAATTGAATGCAAGATACAGTCGTATTTCTTGAACATTATTGACAGAGTCGCTATTTGTTTTTTCAATATTCGACAGGATGACGATATCCGCTGAGAACAAGAATAAAAAGCATGTCCTAAATTAACAGCGCAGGTTTGATTTTTGTTTTAAAGGATTATACAATTCATAATCAAACTCTACCGGGGCCCGTGTGTAATAGTGGCATAGTGGTGACCATATTATTAGACTGAAAAACTCTATCTTGGCAATAGTACTTTCCTCAGCGAGAAGCCGCTTTTACTCTTCTCATCAGTTAGAGCAACATCACCGTTGGTGTCTATTTGCGGCGCTGTGTATACATTATGAATACAACACGAATATTTGGCTTTAATTAAATGTAACTAAATCAATTAAATCTAACGGCACTTAAGCAACCCACCTTGAACCAATTTGTACTTTTCCTAGAAAAATAAATTCAAATCAATAAATAAAATCGATCAGAAACCAATTTGTACCGTTTAAGTAAAATATAGTGCTCTCGCAAAGTTTTAAGAAAAACCTTAGCTCTCTTTCAGTATTTGTAAATCTTCATGAAAGAAATCTTAAAAAAGGCATAAATGGCTGGTGACATTTCTTCATTTCTCTCTTCATACCTTTAGTAAAGAAATTCTACGTGGTTCTAACCACGGATGGGCAAATTACCAGACACTAATTCTTACATAACTTAAGTGGATAACTATTCACTGTCAGATACTGTCATAATTGATTGATCGATGATACGAGACCTCGGCAGACCTCAACTAAAAATTAATTCAATTTATTTAATAGCGCTTTTGTAAGGCTTTTGTCTGCCCTGTTGGTTAATTTATATTTACAGCTTCTGTTATAAAAGTTTGGAGTACTTAGCGCAGTGTCTTGTTACGTTGAAGCCGTCTTCCAACATGGTAAAGTTACCTCTTTAGCAAAGTGACAAACTGGCTGTGTATCTGACCATACAATACTGGGCATAACACGTACATTAATTGTACATAAACTACATATATCGAAAAAACTTGTATTCAATCGCATATAAAATAAAATAATTTGTTACTCCAGTGATTAGTGATCCTAACAGCTGGACTGGGAGTTGCAGGTTCGATACTCACCAGGACAAATATTGGTGTGACCACCAACAAATTTGTTCTGTACATACGAGTAGGTGTTACATTGTCTATGAAAAATAAGTGCCCTTAGTTACCGTCTACCTGATCACCGTAACACAGGATTTGACTACTTTGATATCGTAACACATGAGTTGTAGCCGAAACTATTATTAACAAACGACAATCATCGATAAACTCTGTTGAAATCCTCCAGCAAAAAAACAAAAAAAAAGTTTACGGCACACTTTTAATGCACTCACATATGAATTAAAGAGATCGCAAATAAGTATTGCATAATATTCTTACCTAATTCCACATAGATAAGTTGAGTTTACGCAAACTCTATACATCTTATTGCGCTATGTTTTAAGCCATTATTGCCTCTAGGAAGCGCAATACGGAAACAGGAAATGTGAAAATGTGATGTTGACACTGTCGACAAGCAAGTGGAGTGTACGCGAACACAAACGAGCAAAGTACATGAACATGTAAACATTAACAAGAAAATGTCTTTAAACAGGCTTGTATAGATGACTTAATCTTAATGGTTTCAAGACTTACGGGAGCTTTCTTCGTAGATAGATTGCAAAAAGTAACTTTCGTTAACATATAAAGTTTATATCTGAATATGTGAAGAAAATAATATAGAACAAGCTTGTATGAGTGACCTAATCTTAATCGCCTTACGTCTTCAATGAGGGGAAAAGAAAATAATAGGAGTAAAGTATATTTAAATATAGGGCTTTCTGGTAAATAGATTACAAAAACAAATAAATTTACAAAAATGTTCATTTATGATCTATTCCCCTATTAATAAACATGTGAAGAAAATTTCATAGAACAGTCTGTTATGGGTGACCTAAACTTAATCGCCTTATATCTTTAGTAAAAAAAGATAAAATTAAGGAGTGTTTAAATAAGTCTTTTTCATAAATAAAACTACGTTCATTTGTAAAGTGTTCGTGTATACATAAACACGTGAAGAATGTTTCATAGAACATACCTGTGACCTAATCTTAATCGCCTTATATTTAGGGGAGCCTTTCTCGAGAATAATTTAAATTTGGAACACGATTACGCGTGTCTCTACAATCATGGTTCCATTATAAAAATTTGACCAAGATATTAGATCTGGATAGATAGGTTAAGAATGTAGTTGTATTTAAATTAACTAAAGACCTTGACAATCTTATTTAAGTTAAATACGAGTATGTACACGAAAACAAGTTTAGGTATGGTTTTAATGAGCATACATAGTACACGATGATGACGAAACACAATTAGATATAAAGGTAAAAGTGGAGAAGGTAAAAGTGGAGAAGGTAAAAGTGGAGAAAGGTACGGAAAGTGTAAGGTAAAAGTGAAGAAAATATCAAATAAAAGAAATTAAATTAATCTCTGAATAACCAAATATAAACACATGTTGTTTATAAGCTATTTGGTCACCATAGGCTGGCTCTGTCTAGTTTGAGATTAGGTAGTGTGGCATGTCAAATAGTTAATGAGTATATAATTATTAAACTCATTAACTAATGACACGTGTACTTAGTAATGAACTTACGAATGGACTCAAATTAAAAATCTTTAACGAGACGGATGATTGTTATACTAAGTTCATCCAGCGTATGTACCTTCAAAATAATCTTATATGATCAAGAATACTTTACGCGATGATCAACAAAAAAAAACAGCATGTATATAACAAGGCTTGTAAGATTACAAGATGAAATATTAGCTTTTACTTGTGACTTGGTATTGCGTCACCGCGTAATATAGTACATACAGTGTGTATCAATAATACATTAATACGTTTTGTGCCACTAATGGTATCACTATTCACTAATAACAAATTTGTAGATTAGTTTCAACGCATATGTATCCCATCCTTTACTTAAAAAAAATCTCCATACAATCAAGGCAGTGGTGCTAGTATGAATTCTAATACGTAACATCATTACGTTACACCACGCCTGTAAGCAGAGGAATGTAGTGTACTCCACGTCTTACGAGTTATACCACCGTCCCACCATGGAATAGGAGGTGTTCCTGTTGCCGTACATCGGGCACAAAGTCTGACTCCGAGCCACTACTAAGAACTTCAACTTAGAAAAAAAGTTAATACCCGACCCGGGGATCAAACCCAGGTGCTATCGATCAGTAGTCGCGATCGCAACCACTCGACCAACATGGCAGTTAATAGCGGTTCGGAATATATACGAGTTGACGGAAAACACATCGTCTGAAATCCTTAAAAAATGTTTAAAAAGCACGGTTTAAATTAAAAAGACGAATAATGATAACTAGCAGGAACAACTTGTTAATGAGCGTTTTGAAGCGTGGAAATAAGGCTGCAAAAATATCGGCTTAATTACAGTTATATAAAAGCCAAGAAGAAGTCGCAGGTCAAAGCTAGTCGGTTTATAAATACGAGAATCCGTACACGAAAACCTTTCCCATAAATTAAACACCTCCGTAATGCGCAGTGTACAGATGATCTACTGTTTATACCCTCGTAAAATATGGTTATTATTACCCCAAAATTATAATGTCGCATTTCTGTACGTACCGAAATATAAAACACGTGAATTAGTACAACCCTTAAATAACCAACTCGTTGTATGAAAGATGCCCCGTAAAGAATTACGCTTTGTGTATAATTTGTTAGCGCGTAATGTATGATTTATTGCGATTCCAACTAATACATAAATTTAATAATATAAGAATTCTTATGCGAATTATGACATACTCGTATACTTTTAGGTAAGGGAAACAAGATTTACCATTTGCCTCTGTCCATAGTAATATTGCAAAATTTGTTTGTATGTCACGTTAGCACGTGGAAAACGCTAAGATTTCTTTTAATTTAAGGAAGACCTATCGAGCCCTGATAACGATTCGTCTACATAAAGGACCTTCTTGTCTAAATCAGCCTCTAAAAAATTTAAGATTGCTTGACATTCTTTAACATTTCTGCACAAATAAAGTGATGGGAATCATGTCCACAGCTAACACCGCAAAGGGTGTTCGATATTTTAAAATTTTTTTCGCAAATTATACAGTACATAAAAACTAAACTAGAACAAACACTTTTTAAAAATTGCATCCTGTTTTAAAATAATATTTTAAAAACTGCTCATGTTCTAATATATTTCACAGCACAATAAATATCGGATAGTAAGAATCGGTAACATGTTAGCGAAATCCGCACTAATTCCGCCCAACCAATAATACCCATCACTCAGCCGGATATATTATATTATCTTAGGGCGGGCGGAACGTCGCGGCGTTATTAAGAGAACGCTGCGGCGGAGTAATTCAAATGATTAGGCAGATTTATGGGTCGCTGGGCCGCGAGACTGAGATATCGGCACGCCCTGTGACGTCAGCTTCGATTGTTTGTTGATTAGTCTCTGACTACACACTAACATATATACTCGTATGCTGCTATTAAAGGCTTTCGGATAATTAAGTAATCGCTAAATATTTTTATTAAGCTAGTAATTTGAGTTAAAACGTCATCAGTCATTGATCATTCAAATTGATTCATCAGTTAAAGGTTGTCATCAGTCAAATATGATATCAGTGGTATTTGAATATTGTTGCTTTACTATGATTTGTCTTAAAAATTCCTATTTATTTTACTTTACCATGCTTTAGATTTAATTTTTGCTGGAAATTTAATAATACGAAATGATGTGATATTTTGTTAGGCGTCCTTGCTATATGAATATTGCATAAAAATTTTGTAGATTGTTGTAATCGTTAGACAAATTTCTACATACAACTTAATAAATTTTTTATAATACTTTAAAAAGAAAAACATTTGAAAAATACACCCGGGCACAGATAGTACAGTGCGCAAAAAAACACCCATCTACTAAAAGCAACTAAACGGTGCACGTTGCTAATTAGCGAATAATATTTAAAGCAAGCGAACAGCCGAAACGTTAAGCAAAATTTATACCAAGACAATATTAGAAGAGAGAAATGAGCGGAGCGAATGCAATAACAATAAATAGCAATAAATAAAAGGATTCAGTCGTTGCTTGTATTGTATGATACTAATCCCGGGGAACAGGGGTGGGGTGGAGCGGTGTCGAGTGCCCGGGATTCGCTTGACTGTATACTACGTAACATATCGTGATTTTTTATTGTCGAGTTATATAATAAGATTAATTAATTAATATAATAAATTATAAGATTTTCGGCAATAAAATGTTTTGCTTGTTTCTGTATCTATTTGGAAACTTCATCGCCCATAAGATTTTGATTTGCTCATATTACACTTAATAGTATGATTTTGTGCAAATCATATCGGCAAACACAAAACATGAGTAGATTATTTGAAATATGTAGATATTTTATATGAAGCGTTATATAATAAGATTAATTAATTAATATAATAAATTATAAGATTTTCGGCAATAAAATGTTTTGCTTGTTTCTGTA
>DWED01000839.1:0-10203 GCA_018245795.1 Protelbella ruficauda | reverse complement strand
TTACCCCTTGAAACGAGAAGGGTTAAGGCCGCAGTCTGCCACGCTGGCCAAGTACGGGTTGGGAGACTACACGCGCTTTACAGAACATTATGGAGAACTCTGAGGTGCGCAGGTTTTCTCATGACGTCTTCCTTCGTATTTACAGCAAGTGATCATAAAACGTAAATTTTTGAAAAGAGATGTGCGCCAAGATTTCAACCCAGAACAGCCGGAGTGGGTAGCTTGATTCTAATGTGCTAGGCTATTACTAATTAAATTATTAATTTTTGCCAATTAATCCTCTCGAGTTTATAGTATTTAAATTATTCTTACATGCGAGCGGGATTGTTAGAAAAATCTAAAAGAACTAAAACATCGAAAATTTTACTAAGCCTAATGTTTTGAATCAAAATTGAAAGTATGCGAGATTAGTGCAGATTACATTCGGGTAAATGAAAAACATTTATTGTATGTACGTAAGAAAAATTTATTGAAATGGCTATTATTAACTGTTATATTTTTATTACGCATGTATGTATGTATGAATGAACTATGATTATTGCCTTAAATTTTCTCCTTCTGAAAGATCTTATGCAACAGCAGAAGTACTAAGAAGAGTAGAAAGGTTAACCATTAAGGTGATGATGCATGTACGTATGATGATACGTATGTAACGACTTTTTAAATACACCATTGAAAAACAGAATCACAACTATCAAACTGATATTTTTACCGGTTTTACGGACATCGAATCAAGAGGAGAGTCAAAATAAAAATCGTAAAAAAACTCTCGGTACTTTAAAGTGTTAATTGTTACAGTAGGCGTTTCTTTGACAACGTGACTTTGGCATGAGAACGTGCAAACATCAGACAGCTGGTCCTATGCGTCGACATCCAGTCATTCTCACCTGCTCGCTGCTGCCTTTCTATTGTCTTAAAAACTAGTACATGGAGTATAGAAAATCCAGGTATGAGTGTAGTAAAGTTACATCATGCCTGTATTTCCCCGAAGTGGTTGGCAGAGGAGTGTAGCACACTTCCACGATTCATCGCTTATGTCTCATCATGGTATGGGTGGTGAGTCTCTTGTCATTCGCCTGGCACAAATGGAGATGAATTGATTAAACTCAGGGTTATTAAAACCAAGTATTATATACAAAGTTTTTTCGCATAGCTTCGCTTTGATATATTTTCAAAAGTGATACAGGTGTGCTTAAAAAATTAACATACGTAATGTAAACGTGCATGATGATGGATGCAGGTGCGGAGAGAGACTAACACTCGCCTATCTTGACCAAATACGTCAGATATTATGTCAGGTCACGGAGACTACATTGGCTAGAGGAGGAGTTAGAAGTCTTTGAAAGCTCCGTGCATATATGATGAAAGAGATGAATCTATAAGAAACACGTCAGGTCCGTAAGGATACAGACATTTAGCGTTTGGTCGCCACAGTCTACCCCGTAAGGGTCCTAGCGTGACAACATACATATATTTAATATTTGAATATAATCTTCAACTTTATTAAATTAGCATAAATATAAAAACATATCGTCACGAACATAACAATGAAATTAAAATACTACTTTTAAAGAGCTGACTTTTACCAAATCCTATCTGTGCAGCTTATTAATATTAGTTGTTAGTATTTGGCTTATGTGAATTACAAGAGTATTTATGTATGAATTATGTAAGAGATTACAAAATATTTTCATAAATATAATATGCAATACTCTGTTTATAAAGTCAGTTTGTTTCATTTGTTATTAACAATTTCGATTCAAAAAATTATTCTCAAACCATATTAGACACCTGCTAAGTATTCCTATACCTAATATTACCACAAAAGTACCTACTATGTTAAATTTATTACAACATAGTAATATGGAAGTATTCATATCAGTTATAAATATCTTTAATACCAACAAAACCGACAGCCTTATCAATTGACTAATGTGAGTTTGCCGTGATAGTTTAAACTGTAGACTCTAGTTGCTTCACCGTCATCACCACCACCATCGGCTTAGAGTACGGACTCTCCATTGCCTCACCACAGGTGGTACTACGGCATGTAGTTTAATTTACTCAATTGGCTTTTTATTCAGTTTATTTCATTAAAGGTTAACATTTCTCCTATTATGGCGCACTGAAATTATATGTGACGGTATATTTTTACTTCACCTTATACAAATATGTAGTTAAATGTTCTGTCTACCTTTTCTAATGCTGCTGATCTCCGGCTACATTGTTTATATTCTCTTCCGTAGATAAGTCATTGAGAGGGCCGTATCACTGTATCCGAAGCGTTGCAATAAAAATTGGTCCAAATTCCAAATCGAAAATAAGACGTTTTTTGGTCGCCTGCCAAGTTCATTATGAGCGTTCATGAAATTTCACATTTGAATTATTTTACTGTCTGACTTATGGCCGTTACTTAAATATTTGGTAAACAGGAAAAATATAGCTCTGATCGATCAAATTTAATGTGTTGCGCTGAAATAGCCTCTATAAGTGGATCCGGCCGATATAATACAAGAGAACGAATTTTAAAAGCGCCGCACTGGAATGTTTATGTTCAAACGAAATTTGGTAAACGTCAGCTAGTAATAGACTTTCAGACTTTGGAGTTTACTCTTAATCACTGGAATAGACGAAGCTGGAAATTTCGCACTCATTTAAACTGTACAGATTTTGTAATCTACCAGAGCGGACCGATTTGTAAATGACCGACTGAACAATACTGACTGACCGCAAATCTAATTATTGACCACTTTCGTGCTGTGGACAACAAAGCGGCTGGACATTGCATAATTCCAGTGTAATACGCGTTCTAACAATAGAATCGAACATTAGGCGTGATTCATCTCGGACTGATCCCTGCACGCGAAGATTATCGAACTGGAGCACTACTAACACTTGCGGGATACATTAAAACGCACGTGAGCCCAATTTGCGCTTGTAAATAATTTCCTTCGACTTCTAACAAATTTATTAGTTGATGCATCAAACGGTATGATATTTGCGGCTAATAAGTTCGAGACATTAAAATATGGACGCTTTTCCTTAACACAACCGTATGTAAAAACCAGTAAGTAGCGACATCTTATTTATAGGTTACCATGTGTTTGATTGTAACTAGTTGCTAAGATTTTGAAAATGTTGTGTTCTAATTGGATTGTATTTTTGTTTAAAGTGCTTCTTCTAATAAGCTGGATGGAATCGCGCACAATGTTGCGGTAACAAACACAGTGACGTGTGTTTACATGTTCGCAATTAGACCATCCATTGATGTATTGATGTTGGCGGTTCTGGTCCGTTGTGGTGAAAGTCTTCTACCGATTCAACTATCTCTTTAATGCCATTCCATTTGATACCATAATATAAGCGTGCCAACTGACTATCAAATTTATTAATTTGTTACTATAATTCAATTAAGATAAAAAGGTAACGTGTAAAGGCGTGTAAAGTCTGCTAGCCCGCACTTGGCTAGCGTGACAAAATATGGTCTTAACCGTCTTATGCTAAGAGGAGACCAGTGTCAAATAGCGGAACGTGAAAAAGGGTTGAAAAAAAGGCGGTATGTTAATTGTTTTTTGCAAAGTATTCGCGGTAAAGTCGCGGGACGTACCGGCGCGAGCGAGCGGCGTTCGATTGAGAAGTAACGAACTCTGTATCTGGTACTGATTAGCGCGCGCGTGTGTTAGCCGATGTATTTATGAATAGACCCGTATGTGTTGTTGCGCATTAAGTATGCTTTGGATTTTATTATTTAATGATTCATCTTAGGGATATAGAAATAGTCAGGAATGCTTGCGCCGTTCGCGTTGAAAAGCCAGTAATAATAGAATATTGGCGCATCTGCCCCACAGTATAGGTTTTAATGTTATTACTCTCGCCATGATATCTCGCGCTGGTTTATTTTAAGAGTGTTTTATGTTTTTAATTGCAATCCACGGATTATTTTCCGGCGTGAACTAAAATTTTACAGTTGTTTTATAACGACTCGGCCGTTGACAGAATTAAGATTGTTTATGATATATTTTCGACTGAATTATAAGATCTGCGTAATAAATTCGCTTTCTGTTATGATGATATTCATTGTCACCGTTATTTGTTAATATTACTTGAACGTTGAGTGGCAAAATTAAAATTTCGTTCGTTTTATATTCTCCAATTCAACGTCATATGCCTACCTCAAATTTATTTTTATATATTTTAATGAATTATATTTTTATTGTTAAACTTTTATGATTTCTAGTATTCAGTAATATATTTTAACTTTCATTAACTTTTCATTTATTATTCATATTTATCATAACCGAGGTTAAAATGGGTATAAAGTGTGACCTTCATACAAACACCAGTTCCATAAGCGAGGCATGTTTATAAAATGAAACACGAAAATTCAAAACTAAAATGTTACTACAATTATTCGTTACAATTACTGCGTGCGAGTAATAAAAACAGTCACAAACGTTATGCAAAAAGTTAACGTTTAATAACAAGTGGAAATATACGTTTCCTTGGAAATTGCGTTAACCAACTGATGACGGAGTCAGAAGTCTTCGAAATCGGCAAACTTGTATGAGAACATTGAATGTAGATGTACTATTAGATGTAAAAAAGTTTAATATACTTGTATGAAACTATATTGCTTGAGTATTTTTATAGGGTACAGATAGAAAAAAAATCTCGGCAGAGTCCTACCTAACTGCATAGGTAGATTTTTCTAATTGTTTGCATTTGAATTTACATCAATTTCATATTTCTTTCTCTTGGTAAAAATAAACGCAACCCACGGTCGGACTGATAATCGCAATACACTAACGCAAGCCGCAGAAGGACTGATAATCCCAATAAACTGACGCAAGCCGCAACCGGACTGATAAACGCAATACACTGACGCAAGCCGCAGCCGGACTGAGAAACCTAATAAGCTGACTCAAGCCGCGGCCATACTGATAATCGCAATACACTGACGCAAGCCGCAGCCGCACTGCCGGTACATACAACGCCAGTCAGCACTCATTTACACAATCACTGCACTTTATAACGCTTAGCATACAATAGAATTATCGTTTCGTAACAACATCACGAAAGCGCCCAAATCTGAAATTAACGTGTACGAACACCATCGTCACTTGACCTCCCGCTTTCGAAACACAATCAGTTACAAAATAAATGCAGCCACTAACAAATCGAGACACTTTGGGTATGTTTACAATTGCAAAGAAACTGTTTTAACAGATATTACTTATTAGAATTTAAATTCAGTTTGTGTATATTAAAGGTATTTTCCATTACTTTGTGTAACTTAAGTCCATTATATTGTATTTGTTATTATTAATAAGATCAATGCTTAGATCTATAAAACTCAAAAGATTATCTGTGGACATTTTGTAATTTTTAAAATAGTATAAAGTAATATAGTATACATGCGAGCATTAAAATTGGGCAATAAAAAACGAGAGACCACTACAAAATGGGCGAGGATCCGACCTAAACCAGCACCATTAATGTCGATCATTAAATATGAATTATAAATATAAAAGAAAGCCCAAGAAAAGCAATCAGGGCCGTCCATTATTAGATTAAATATCTCGCGGTTCCGTGAACGCGGTCATTGTTGTGAGTCGCGCCCGTGTAATATAATTTGTGTGCGTGTGTGCGTGTATGTTTGTGTGATTATGATGTTCATTAGTTGTCTTTTTAATCAAGATTAATTTGTCTGTGTGTGTGTGTTTGTGATTGTGTGTTTCTGTTTGTATGATTATAATATTCATTCGTTATCTTTTTAATCAAATATAATTTGTCCGTGTGCATGTGTGTGTGCGCGCGTGCATGTATGTTTTATGATTGTGATCTTAATCAGTTGTCTTTTTAGTCAAGAAACAGAACATCCTAAAAAGATAACTATTGCCTTTTTAATGTCTTTCATTTTCAGAGATACTTAGTCTTTTAATATATTAAACTATATTTATCTTTAAGATTGTGTTTTGTACAGTTTTATTATATTTCTTCAACTTCTTATATGTAGTATAGTATAAAATATGTAATAAATTATAGGCTGATTAAGAGTGTCAACGTAAGCTCGATATATTTTTTATTACTTCGAAGTCAGTTCTATTAGAGGAATATTATAATCCGCTAGTGACTTTGTAGCGCTGGCATATTTAAGTCAGAACGCCAAGGTAATAAACATTTAAGGGTTACAGTTAATCTACCTCAGATTTTTACTATATTATAAGGTAACAGTGAGTGTGATGCGATTACAACAATTATCATTCATAGTTGCTGCTGAAACTACATTGCAATGCATTCCTCTGCTTACCCTTTCGGGGATTATAGGCGTGTGTTACGTTATTTATCCATAGTTACCTCAAAACAATATTGTGCTCCAAAATAATTTACAGTTTTAAATTTTTAAAGAGATTTTATAAAATTCTTAAGTCCTCATAAGATAGGTAAATCTGTGTCAAATAAATACATTTTTGTTTGTTTGTTGGTTTGTCTGCCAACACGCACTTGGCCAACATGACATGCTATGGACTTAACCCTTCTCATTCTGACTGGAGACCACAGCCCAAAAATTAAACAATAAAAGGGTCAGTGACGATGATGATGACCGTGTTGTCATTAATTCATGTAAACAGTAAAAATAATAAAACAATAATAAACAATTCTGAATGGTTACATATGTAGGATGTGAGCAGCAATATGTATAAAAGCATCGATTAAGTATTCTAATTGTTAGGCCCTATCGAGTCGGACATTGATAAAATCTGATACGGCACCGCGCCATGAATAATGGACGAGCTTCTGATGACGGTGTTAATAAAAATCATAATAAATGAATAAAATTGCCGCCCACTGCGTGTTTTAAATAAAACAACATCCACTGAACCCTATTAACAGTCAATAGAATTAAATTATTTTTACCGGTGTGTTTTATAACTGACCAGTTAATAATAATAAAGTATGGGCTTTTTGTACCTCCGCGAATATTTGAAACGTGCAAGAATGGAATTTTTTAATTAGGAAAACATTCTCGGGTGTTGCGAACATCCATATGCGAAAAACACTTTCCGTCAAGCGACCTGTCTGCCTGTTTGCCTATACATATATTTATAAAAAAATTTGATCATTATTTGACAATATTGACACATGTACATATTTTTAAAAATCAATCTGAAATTCACATAATATGTACATGTAATTATTCTACTGAAGTGTTTTAAGTCTCAGATAAGAAAATTTTTTGACCTACCCTCCTTCATTCCGGCATTCATTCATTTCTACCTTGTTAACACAATCCTTCATTTGAATCCTTCAGACACTTGCTGTATAGCAAATATATTGAGGTACTATAAACCTATTTATACCTTCATATCATTTAACCTTATTTTTACTTAAGTTACGAGGTAATTAGTACTCGTAATTCTGCATTACAATATCAAAGTCGTATTTGCTGAAAACATTATTATGTGGCACATTAGACCCGCTATCACATTTTCTACCACGCCATTTTAGGGTTATTCTCTAAAGCCTTGTAAGAAATCGGTAAGTTAGTCATTAGGCACGCTTTTTAATCGGGGAACTTACAGACCCATAAAATTATCACATTTCGTCACACTTTGGGCAATTTTCGTGGACTCCTAATGGGTCGCAATAACGCAATGACGTCACTTATTATTATGAGTACGGTCATTAGGCCCTTGGCGTTTATAGAAGTAGGTAATTACGAATAGAAATGTGATTTGTTTTGGGACACAATCGTTCATATTGGTCCCTGTACTTAATATTATTTTACACTGTGTATTACATAATAGCTTAAAATATCTATTCTTTAGTTTATTTTATAATTACTTATTAATTTTAAGCTTTACCCTCGTCATATATGACATAACATCAAAATGTCATTGTTACACAGTTTGCTTTGTAAGATTCTCGGAAGGAATAATAGGATTAATAGATGCTAAAAAACGAATACGACTGTCCTTCGTTTAAATCAGAAGGTGCTTCATTTTTGGCTGGTGTAATTTAAACGAAATTGCAAAATATAAATGTTTAAGTTTAATCTTCTAATACTTACACTGTAAGTCACTTTAATTCAAAACATGTATTCTGTTAAGTGGTTCAAGAGGAAATGTAAATTGTAATAGGATGAGATTGATAGCTCTGCATTTAGACGAAGCCTGATCAAGTGCAGTGGACGTTGTAGTCGTCATTAGTGAACAAATCGGACTAGTTTATCACTCATATTTCCGTCAAGACAACTCCGTGCTATTCATTAGCAAGGAGAGGCCAGAGCGGGCACTCCGACGGTGTCTATGTGAGCGATTCTGCACTGAGATAGAATGAACATTTTAAGTAAGTTTCCGAAACCGACCTGCATGTTAATAGTGACGGGATAGAAGCCAGTCGGGTTTGCAAGGATAATGATATTGGACACTCGGCGGTCTCTGATTACCCTGAATATATGAATGAATAAATGTGTTCTTATCACATAACCATACAATTATAATTATTTGAAATTATATTATACATTTCTGTTTAGTCATTACAGTTCTAAATTATATAGATTTTGGACTTTTCTTTTTCTACGAGTTTCGAAACACGTAATCTTTCGCTATTTATAACAACTCAATGTAATAATGGTATTTCATCCTAATTTAAATTTGACACTGATTTACTTTGAGCACTACGGCGATTAAATAATATATACAAAACTATAAAATTATTTGGAATATAAAAAAGCGAAAAATTTCTATAGTGCAACATCATGCCTGTAATCCCCTAAGAGGTAGGCAGAGGAATGCAGTACACACCCACGTTTCACCAGGTACATTTACGTCCACATGGAACAGGTCCTGTAGCATGTCATGAAAAAAATGAGATGTGTAAATAGTTGCGGAATCGCTCTGGACAATATCTGATAATTTATTAATTTCTCCCGCTCTGTGTTTGTTCCCCAATGATCAATGTACACTCCCCTACAGCGAATGATAAGACTTTTGTTTTCGTGATTGCTCTTTCTTAATCATACTTTCTTAATGAAGGAAAAAGTTGGAACTGCTAGCTAATTTTGGACGATCGACCGATAAGAAATGTAGTTTGTTCGGCCGTGTTAATGAGTTCGTAATCGGAGTATTGGCTGTAGAATTGAATGTAGCTGGAGGAAGTAATTATATTTCTAAGGTATAACGACACGCGAGCAAATTAACAATGCCTTAGTTCATTCCGAACACGGATTTTATATCAAAACGCGGTTTTGCTCACGTTATATTAAAATTTACGAACACCATACAATAATGTAATATAACAAATCAGATCGGAAAGTTTCATTAAATATGGTACGCCATTCAGTTAAGTAAGTACATTTTATGCATTTTCAATATAGATGCTCGCATCTTGCTAACCTTACCTCACAAATATATGGATTATTTCGATATTATAACAAAAAGATATATTAGTGAAAACAATTTGAAGGTAATAAATTAAATAGCATTCATTACCAACGTACTTTGATTAGCATCTTTAAATGTATATCCCACAATGTTCATTATTAACATTATATTTTAGGTTTCTCATGAAGCTCTGACGGAGTTGTTAATCGGAAACTATCTAACACATACCTTCAATCAGCCCTGAAGGATTAAGATAGCTATCTCTAGGCCTTTAGGCATTTAGGCTTCTCATATCCTGATCTTGATATCCTTATTACCTGGATGTGTCCAGTTGTAAGATGACAATGAATTGAAAGAAATAGCTTCAAAGCTGAAAACCAGTTGTACAATGCACAATGACATGATCTGAACAATTAAAAGAGAACTTTATGCGACGGTTAATATTAAAATGAAATATCTCATAGCGTTGAAACCAAAGAAACAGCCAGAAGGAAACAGATATGAAGACAAAGCGGCAGTAAAAATCGAGAAAGCATTGTTAAAGTCAAACAAGTATGGCGGGGTAGAGTAATTGGCGGAGCTAGCCGCGGGCCTCAGCAACACCTCTGTATCAAACCGTTTTAATAATGAACCGCTTGAGATCGTGAAACAATAAATTGCGAGGCTCGGAGGCTTCGTGCCCGAGACAGCTATCTCGGCCGAGCATTATGCATCTCGTGTTCCTGGCCCTGCGATACCAGCCTATCATCTGTGAGATTGATAGGAGAATAGCCCCACGGCTAAGCGCGATTCGGACACTATTGTGAAAGCACGGGGA
>DWED01000838.1:0-10204 GCA_018245795.1 Protelbella ruficauda | reverse complement strand
TCTGCACGATACATCAAATTTAGGCCAAGCCAAAATGAAGCGTTTACTTATCAAGTAACAAAGTGAAGTACCTAAAATGATATACAGAGTAGCACAGGCGAGAAATTAGCCAACCCAGGCTTGGCGAAGAGGCACAGACCCTCCCCTCCCCCTCCCGCCTGTCTAATCATCAACAGTGACAACACGTCAAAACCATGGTCCTTACCCTTATAAATATATCTGCATCCAGCTGCTTTCTCAAGATGCTGATGATTATTCTGATGTAAACACAGAAGTATTATTGAATAACTTAGAGTATAAAAGCCAGTATTGCCTCAGTGACTGCGCCTTTTCGGTCGTCGACGGGCGGAATGTTCCAGAACACGGTGCCCACGATGGTCTCGCCGCGCAGGTAGAACAGGATGCCGCGCTTGTACCGGTTCTGGTACTCCTCGGATCTGGAAACAAATTTTCTATTTCAGGCCTACAACTTTGACATCGCCCTGCGTGCTATATCCCTGTATCGGTTACAATATCCACGTGCTATACCACTGTATCAGTTACAATATCCTGTAGATTCTTCTCAATAACCAATGAATACTAAGAATAAGTAGGTAATAAAAATATAAAAATTATATTTATTCTACTGTCTGTCTACCGCATAAGAGGCCTGGCATATAATTATAATAGAAAAGAAGTAATATATTTATGGGACGGTTTTTTACACGATTATATTATGCCTCGTTGACAAGTAGAGTGATTGCTGATTTAAAGGCCCCAAGGCCTTTAAATCAGCAATCCGATCCCTGACTCAAGAAAAGTATTTTTATGTTTTTCTAAATTGAAATTCCCAGTAGTAACAAGCAATCTGAATTTGTGTCCGCCTTACGGCAGTAAGCTCACCTTCTATTCCACGGTAGAAACCTTAATACATAATATGTGAATCGTGGGAGTATACTGCACTTCTGAATTAAAGGCGTGATGTCGTGCTTGCACACAATTCACACAACAATGGATATCGCATCGGTTAATTTTACTTTTGAGCAATATTACTGGAACAAAAAACCTGTTCACGAGAATGTTCCTTAATCCCAAATAATCATTCGCACTAACTTTTTATAGCAGGGCCGGTCGCCGGCGGCGGGCTGCGGCGCCGAGTCCTGGCCGCCGCACTGCTTGAAGATGGCCACCGTGGGCAAGCACGCGCCCACCTCGCCCACCGCCTGCAGCGCGCACCACGTGTCACTTAACACTGTCATTATACATGAGCATTGCTCTTATGACGCTTGCCTACTCCAATTCTCTATTTTTTTATTTTTGAATGCCATACCACTAGGGTCTTAGTCTGAACGGCGAAACAACATACTATGTACTCACATAATATATAAAAATTGTCAGTCTACAACTTGTAGTATCTCTCCTTGTGTGTGCGACTACACGAAGAATTATTGGCATATCCCTCTTTGCCCTTTAATATAACTCTTTAATTCTTAATTAGATAAACATATCTATATATCGTTCATTATATTAAAAGAAATAGAAAGTGCATAAAAGGATCAGGGCCAACCCGATCATTATGTATCAAACTCTGTTATTAAAGTTCTACCTCCATCTCCAGTGAGGTGCCTAGCCGGAGCCAGAAATGCGGCTCCATGTTGCAAGGCGTCCAGTATCCCGTCATGTTAGCGCCCGCGATGGTGCCCTGCTCCTCGGCCACGGTGTAGTGGTCCACTCGTAGCCGCGTGTCCTTCCACTGCGAGTAGAAACTTGCTGCATCACCAGCCTAGAAGACAGAACAGCATTGATCATGATGAAAAAACCGACGTGCTAAAACAGACTAGGCTTTGGCGACAGGCTAATTGCGGTATATCACAGTCTATCTAGGCGGTGCAAGAAGCCTTGCCATTCCCAATCCGCATGCACAGCGAGGGGATTATTTTCAAAAATCTCTTAGAGACGTTCTTTGTCCAGTAGTGGCCTGATAACGGGTAATAAGGATCATAATGATTATAATTTTCCTACATATGTATGTATATTTGTTATATAATACTATTATATACTTACCACGTATAGATGGGTTCTGGCTTCCAATTCTGTGTTCACCTTGAAGCCGCCATTCACATGATCTTGCTCCAGAAATGAGGGTTCAGCCAAATCCACTCTTGGTTCAGCGCCAACGGCCACGAACACCTACTCGTACTATTTTATTAACTCCCTACTATCTAAAATTTTATAAACTAATATTGCGGTCGAGTACTCCACCACTTTTAAATCCTTTCATCTCATCTCATCACATCTTCAGTCTATTTCAGTCCACTGGTGGACATAAAGCCATTAATGTAAGTAAAGTTGGTATCGTTGTTGATCTTGTAAGCGTAAATTCAATTTGGGTAGCAATGAATAAAAGAATTGAGCTTATTAATCGCCTCTTGTTTGCAATTGCAAATTAAAACTCAGAAATGGATTTAGCAAGTTTTAAAAATAGCCATTGCAATCTTGACATTTACCGAATAGTAAGTTGCTTTTGGGAGGGAAACGTAACGTAATAATCAGTTGTTTCAATGAAATGACAGTAGAAAAATTTTAGAAAACGTTATCATCATCACGCCGGGTTTAGTCGCCTCTTACGATACCCTGATATCACAACATGGGGTCTGGGTATGTATTCGCTTTCCACTCCGACAACGAATAAAAAAACATTTACCAAGCTATAGTGAAAATTGACTTTCAGAATGAGAACACAATTGGAAGTATAATGAAAGCAATATAAAAATCTGCTTAAATTTATAAAGCTGAGACAAAGTTGACGAAACGTGAAAAAAATATGTACGAACGTAATCAGTGACAACAGACGTCCCATTGGACAGCGTCAGCTCCAAGCGACCGTCCGGAGTCTCGAACGCGTCGTGCACCAAGGCTGGAGCAAAAACAACGGTTGTCAAACAAATACAGGGGGGTATAACTAAGCATGACGAAGTTTACGTTCAGAATGACAGAAAAACTAACCAATTATCTTTCAACGCAAAACCGAATACCATTTAATGATCAGGTGCTGTTGATCATATTTGAACCAGTTGGCTTATGTACTATTAGCATGCATACTGTATGAATTTCAATATTTATTATGCCCTGCAATTGTTGTTCAATAAAGAGTGCCATAGAAACTACTCAGTAGGTCTTATTCGACCACACATTGGACTTTTGACATCTCACAAAACACATGTAGCGAGCATAATAACTATTTTATCTCATATCCAATATCTGTATATTTGTAATATAATAATAACTAGGAAAGAATGGGTGCTTGATTTTTTTTTAAATAATTGTACATCATGACTAGATCAACGAAAGTAATAAACTCGCGTTGTGTACGTGAATTTTCCTAGTGTAGAATATTGGTCAAATAGAAACTGCTCACTTTTAGGCATCACAGTGACCCCTTCACACTTGATCTTCTCCGCTGCCCATTCCCCCAGATACTCGGGCAGGATACCCGCCAATATGCCGCGGTCTTTGAAAATGTGGACAAACTGGATAGGCTCTTCGTCATCCTTTCGTTCCATCATCTGATCTATAAAAAAATAATTTAATAATTTAATTAACCAATAACTCTTTGAACAGTCACCGTAAAAAAAAACTAAAATCACTTATGATAATTTATTAATAATAAAGTATGTTAAATAATAAGGGATTAATCCCTTATTGATAAAACCTTATAGTACAAATATTCACCAATAATGAAAATTTAGGAACTTACTCATCTTCCCCAAGTGCCAGGCCAGCTCGCAGCCAAGTGTGCCTCCCCCGATGATGACCACGTGCTTAGCAGCCTTCACCTTCCGGTAAGCGATCTCCAGATCTCTGATGGTGCGAAACATGCACACCTTGTCACGCACTGCCTTCGGCGCAGAGTTGAACACCATCAGCTTCTTTGGTTTTGAGCCTGGTCAAAAGAAAAATATCGTGGATTTCTATTGAATGACATTTATTTGATTGGTTTAAGGTCTGAAAATATTAGGTATAAAGCAAAATAGCATAATATGACTTATAATATTTCGGCAGAAAAACAACGTAACTTGGATCATTTCTTCCGACGTGAGTTGATTTATGTAATCTAGTCAACTAACCAGGAGCAACAAGGCATCTCTCGTAGTAAATAGGCTGTTCCCCGCACATCGTCTTCACCCAAACCACGTGATCGTCTGCGTCCACTCGCAGCACGCACCAGCCAGTGGCGATAGACATGGCCGGCCCTTTCTTCTTCCGATAAAACTTTATGGGATCCATGAATTCGTGGCAAGCGGCCTTGTACATACTGAAAGCGCGAACAACTCTTTCAGGTGAAAAATTATCATAATGTAATCTCTCGTATTTAGGCTTTTACAGAGTTTTTAAAAATTAATGATTAAACCAGATGAGGTTCTAGATAAAAGCTGATATATGTCAAGGCTACTAACGTCACTCCTAAATCATAGTCCAATAGTTCCAAAGATTTGTAGTGTAAAGGACATATGTATGTGTCAGAATAATCCTGCCCTGTAAAGAGGATTCAGCACAATACTAATTACGCAGTTAAGTTTAATATTAATATATATACTTACGTATGCCTTTTTCCATCTTCCACATAATGTAAGTTGCTGAGGTTAGGCGGCTCAGCGTTCCACCACATATGTTTTGACATTGGTGGTCTTTCATATGGCAGGCAATCCTCTTTCGTAATAAAAAACACCTTGAAGCATACAAAATGCAAGAAATTTCCTTTTTGCGCTAAACATCCTATTTGCGATTTTTATAAATTGCACCGCAGAAAACGACCAGAAAAGCTGAATTAGATAAGAACCGAGGAGTGAAAATGTACGCCATATTTCTCATTAAAAAATACTACTAGGAGTATAGCTCAAAGTTTTGATTTTTGCCCGATGTAGGGCAATAGGCTCATCAGTTATTCAGCAGCCATAACGCAAATGGTGAAACGTGGAAGTGTACTACACACTGCCTTAACACTTATCTATTTATAAAAATTGCCGCTATACTGTAAATTCCTTTTTGGTCACAAAATAAAGTTAAGATTTAATTTAATAACCTTGGCAGTCTTGTCGTGTTCCATGATGGACTGGTAAGCGGCCCAACCGGCTGCGCCCGCGCCAACTATTAGGTATTGAACGCACGCCGGTAAATCCTTGCAGTGGTACGGACGCTTTATTTTGCGAAGTGGACGCCCTGCGGAATACAAAGAGCAAGAAACTCCTATTGACGAGATAGAAAAATGGGGTAAAAATATTTTTCTAGCATACAATATAACTGTTCTGAAAGGCGTATCTCGGTAGAATTTAGACCTGGGCATGGCATGACAACGCCAATGTAAAAGATTTGCGAAGTGAAGGATTAGAAAGAAATATTAACATTGATCAAAGTTCTCCAACCGCGAGTCGGAGATCCTGATACCTATTAAAATAAAATGCCCATACTATTAGTTTCGTTTCATATTTCTGTAAACTTACATATCGGTATACTTTCACCAAGCTTCTCTTGCGCTTCTTTCCAAACATAGAGCTGATATATCTGCAAGATAAAAATCTCTTACCAAAAACTGGTCAACTTATGTAACCCCCTGTGTAAGAAGTAGAAGACGAGAGTATGGTGAGATACAGAATGAGTATGGTAAGTAGACATTACTGTGGAATATCTGTCAACCCTAAAAACTTATTCTAATCAAAGATACCATAAAGTTGAAGCATATCTTGAATACATCGTAAAAGGGTATTGAACAGCTCATCTTGCAGCGCATTCTATCTAATAATACTATATTGAGATTAATAAATCTAAGTGAGTTAAAAAGGTAAATATACTTACAATACCCATTAAACTAAAGAAGGAAGCTAAACTCCACACGTAGATCCAAGGGAACGGCTTAGGCGGAGGTGGAGGGCACGGCGGCGGCGGAGGCGCAGGTTGCACAGAGCACGGGCCCTTGAGACGCGCGCACTCTAACATAGGCTGCAAGAGGGTGCTGGTGGTCAGGTAATCAAATTTATTCGCTATTACATGCCTGCTGCCAAATGTTACGATTTATTGTTTTTATATTAATCTTATTATATTTTTCTCTGCTGTCGTTATCACAAAAGCATATTTTATTTATCTTATTATTCATCATCGATTCCATTCATATAAGACTGTAAAAAGGTTTTCGAACTGTCACAATCCCGAAAAATACTTGTAATAACCAATTCAACAAACTCAACCCAGGTATATTTATTAATGAATCTCATATATTGATCATATCTCAAGGATGAATATGTTCAATAAAGTTTCGAAACTCTGATACATCACTAAAATGAAGCTAGTGTTAAGTGAAACAATGAATAATATCATCGTAAATTTTTACTAAAATAATTTACAGGTTTACACTTTTTAAATGAACTCGGAGCCCGTGTTTTCATGTGAGCTGTTTGTCTGTTTTTTCGGCTGCTTCCATAGCTCCAGACATCTCAAGTTCCTCCTTCTCCGCTTGTGCCATTAAAGACAGTCTGTCTAGAGGTTTCCAGGGCTCATGGAAAGCATATTTATATTTAGATTTGCCATGATAGCCTAGCCGAGAAAGTACTGCACCACTGGCCGCGGGTGTAAGTCCTCTGTTGGTCTTGTCCTTCCAGTAATCTGGATGGACGATGTGAGAGTCGTGGAACAGATCTTGCAGTTCAGAATTCATAGTAAACTTAATCTCTGGGCCTTTAAGAGGCTCGCTACCGTCCTCGGTGGGTACTTCCTGTCAAAGAACATAATGAATGTAGCCCAGTCTACATGAAACTATTTACAGTGCGTTGGACGAAATCTCCACATTCCACGTATGTACATAAACGCGTCAACTTTACTCTTGTTCCAAAACTTCCATGTCGCAAATTCATAATAAACCAAAGAATCCTGTTTGTCAGTTTAACACAGATATACCGATTATCGACACGTCGCCTCCTCCCTTCTTGCCTTTACCAAAACCAAAAAGATTTCCAAGTCTCGCGAAGAAACCTTCACTCTTTGCCTCCGGCTCCGCTTCCTCCTCCTCCTCTATCGCTTCAGACTGTGAAGAACCTGGAGCGCCAGCGCCCTCTGCTGTCTGTTCGCCAGCTGGCCTCTGAGAGACAGCAGGACCAGTTTCCTTGCCTGGCTGGTCGACGGTGAACACCACTCCGATCCACTGATGAAGAAAGCACAAGCTGGATTTCATTAGATACTTAATTTCCAAGACATACGGGCTCCGATTTCGTCTAACGCACTATTAAAAGTATTTCTTGTATGACAAGAAACCGTTGCTAAAAAAATCTGACCATTACGGAAATCCAACAATTTTTAATAACCAATTAATAAATAATTATGAATGTTCATGGTAGAACAATAATAATATTTTACTTATCGTTTCTTATGATCTCCGAAATGACCAGTTAAATAATCTACTAAAGCTATTTATTTAACAAACCTTCGCATTGCTTGTCGGAATCGGTGGGACCACAACGTCAGGGACCTTAATCCTGTAAGGGTCGTAGTTGGGTGGTTGCGGTTCCTTCGGGCACTCACAGCGCCATGCCGGGGGCGGTGGATCAGACTTTGGCCAGGGCTCTATCTTCTTACCTTCAGCCTGAGGGGTGTCAGGGCAACAGCTTTTGTCTTTCCAATAACTTCTCACATTTCCTTCCAAATTTTTTTAAAAAGTTATTAGTTTTATCAACTCAAAAGTATCTAATCAGTTGTTAACAATGTATATATTGTATAATAAGGATCGTAGGATTACAGCTTAATTTAGCATCTCATTGACAGCATTAGAATACTTTGGTTTATAATTTTCGAAAAATTCGACCAATTGTTCTACAGATCGAGGTTCACAGCTAACTGCCATTTAGGCGCCTAATATATACATGTATACTTTGTATAGGTATTGCTCATACACAAGAACTTTACACGAAGACGAGCTTAGAATTGTGTATTTTAGTTAGTTTGAACTATTAAGCGTAGTTAAATAAAATACTCACCAAAGGCGGTCATGAGGGGACCTATTTTACTGGTGTTAATTGCGACTGCTCCGTTCATATTACGGAACTGATTGTAACGGCGCAAAGAGGTCAGCATTTTCTCACAAATCAACAATAATACTGTACAAATTTTGATGAAACACAATACTAAGATTTTGTCCTATATATTTTATGATGAACTACATTATTCATGATGGAACCAGAAGTTTGTTTTTTTAGTTTTGAAATGAAATTTTGTGACTTACGTTTGAAATTGGAAGTGGTTATTTTAATCTTCTTAAAAGTTATTCTCATGAACGTAAGCAAAAAAAGGATTCATGTGATCTTTTGCTATAGAATATCGGACTTAGATGCTTTGAACTCGGTACCAGAACATTAACTGTATAAGTCGTAATTTAAATAAAATATTAGAAGATATGTTATTTACGATTCGATCTTAGTATTCCAATATTTTATTCTTACGACTGCGCGCTAAGATTCTTTTGTCGCCATGGTCATGAATGGTATATAAACAGATACACCCAACACAGCCAAAACAAAAAATTTAATTTCCGACTTGTATAACCTACATACATAGTATTATTCAAGAAAAAAGTGAATGGGTTCTAGACAATCATGCTACATCCTAGGCTGTCTCCTTATTTAATAAAATTAAATGCCTTATTCGGTCTTCAAATCGAGCTTGCGAGAATTTTTTTCGTTACGGAATTTCTTGATTCGGTCGCCGCGCTCAAAGCCCGCGATAAAAGCTATGCAATAGCTTAAAATTAGTGTTCCTGTTACTCCTCAGGTAGACATGACTATGATATAAGAACTTTATTCTTCTAATTATATAGTTCGAATTAAAATATCGGCAAAACCGCAATGAACTTTTAATATTAGGTGGATTAAATGATTATTGTTAAATGAAACCCTTGGAAATAAATCGAGCAAAACATTTTAATCACATTAATCATTTTTCCATGTTACCAAAACATCGTCAGTTCTGTATCTCTGTGTGATTGTTGTGTCTTTGAAGTCCATTCGAGTGCCCGAAGCGAAAGCGAGCGCGCCGGCGTACGCGATCATCACTCCGTTGTCGATACAGAATCGTTCGTCCGTCGCGAACACGCTCGCCCCACGCTCCGCGCACATTACGCCCATCATTTTTTGCAATCTCTCGTTACAGCCTACACCGCCTACCATTAATACCTGAAATAATTTTTTTACAGACACTTTGTGATAAAGAAAACTTTTCGTCGCCACTGTAGCACTTACAAAAATGAACAATATAAACGAATAAAAAATAATAAAACAAAGATAAAACATGTATTAATATGCAAAATAGACATGCTACTATTTTCATATAACATGTAATCAATTTAATTTCGGTTCTTCTCATCTCCTCATAACAATAATTATTACCAATCACAATAACTCACCTCGTCAGAACCGCAATGCGCCATCGCGCGTTCAGTTACTTCAATCAGCATAGCGAACACAGTCTCTTGCAAGGAATAGCACAGGTCCTCGGGCGTGTAGTCCTTCAGTAGTTCCTCTATCTTATCCTCCATGTACGAAAGAATTCCGGAGAAGCTAACATCCATACCTGCAACAATTTTTAGTTTTAGTTGCTTGTTGTTTTCAAGGACAAAAGGGCATTATTTTTAGAAGTTGTCTTTAACAAATATAAATACAAAAAAATCTTAGGGGTACCTTTAACACAATACGGGAGATGCAAATATTTTTTGCCTTTCTTGGCAAGCTGTTCAATATTGTAACCCGGACTTGGGGCATTTGACAGCTTCAAAACTCGTGCAAATCTAAAATGAAAAATAATATATTAATTCAGCGACTTAATTTATATAGCACAGAACATTCAAGATATTAATATGAAGATTTCGTTTTGAAGCTCACTGCAGGTTTTGTAATATTAAAATTTCATGTAACAATAATATAAGTGACATTAATGGTCGTCGCTTCGATTCTACCTTAGTGTGATTTGAGCCTAACAATCGATTTGATATTTGGCGCGAAAGTGCTAATCAAATTTCTACAAAACCTAATTTAGTTTCGCGATATTGAGGTGAAATTTTACCACTTTTAAGCATATATCAGTTGGATACATAATGACGAAGCAGATATACAATGCGGATGTTGATAGACGCAGGTGCCGAGGGAGACAAAGGCTCACCTATCTCGACCAAATAGGTCGTGTTCTGACT
>DWED01000837.1:0-10205 GCA_018245795.1 Protelbella ruficauda | reverse complement strand
GTTGCCAGACTTCATAAGTCTTAGTGAACATAATATACAAATCTACGGAATCTGCGAATCTCACAATGTTTTGCTTCGCTGTTGCCGTAAGTGATATTTGATTTTGATAGTCATATGTTTTTATACGCATATGTTTTTAAACCCGGGACGCTCGGAGTAATAGACAGAATGCTAAACAACTCAGTTATTACAGCTTATGAAGAGTCATATTCTAGAAAAAGTTAAATTTGAATTCGTTGCACTGCTGTCAACTGAAACTGATTTTTTCAAATTAATCTTTTTCAACTGTTTCTTTTTATTGACTGATTAATAAACACTACGTTTAGTGGGTATCATTCCTAATTCATGTTTCTTGCCACTTGTCGCTCGCTCTTGCCTCTTGCCATTCCTCGTATACCGCGGCGGACTTCAACCACACGCTAGTAAATGTTACCGCCTAGAATATAATATTCCAACAGATAATCGTAGTAAAAAAAATTGTTTTTCAGAACGTAGTTTAAATAGAAATATAATGACCATCGCCTGTGAGTTGAATAACCAAATTTTAATTTTTTTATTGATCTCCTCTTCATCTTTATATTAATAAATTGAGAGATTATGATTTGACTACTTGACTAGCATGGTAATGGGGCTATTTTACTGATTCTCAGTTCTATGTTTAATAGTAGAACAATACAAACGTAACATCTAGGAATTTCAAGTTAAGAAACCCGAATAATACCCGACCTATGAATTGAACCCAGGACTTTGCGATCAGCAGTCGCTCTTGCATCCATTCGACCCACGAGGCCGTTAACAATGTTTAGAACAATAAAAGCGTGGTTAAATGGAACAACATAAAAGAGGTGAAATTTAAATACAAAAAAATAAAGTTGAAAAAGACAGTGTGCGTAACCGGCAAGAAAAATGGTCTCGTCCAATAAAATTTTCACAGCCAATTTAAAAAGTTACGGTTCGTTCAAGCGCCAGAGTCAACAAAAAAGACTTTGTTCCTGTGACACTATTAAATACAACCCTCCACTCCTTTGGTGGCTGACAGGATACCGAAACATCAAATTTTTAGAACACTAACGTCAGCTGCAGATTTGCATCATGGAAAAAATTATCAGTTCTAAGCAATGTAAAATGAACTCTAAATTCAAAGAGGTAAGACTGAATTTCCTTATTTTGGGATATCGAATCAAACTTAGCTTCGGGTGTATTCAGCGTATACTCACGGCAGAAACTTTTCAGAGACTCAGGACTCGCAATAATAATTTATATCGCCTCCCCCAGCCAGCCTCTTTATGATGAGAGCGACAAATGGAAACGGTGCTGCGAAGGAGAGATAAAGAAATTATACCGTTGTGTATGTAGACATGTTTTATTGCCGCTCGTTAGAACGACGGTTCAGTAGCAATGAGCTGATTAGAACGTTTGTCATAATTATTGGTATCGGAATTGTCTCCCAGCACCAGGTCATGGGTTATACTTATACTGAAGCCTTTGCAGGCGAAATGAGGGTTTTTGTTACTTTGTCAGTATAGCGAAGAATAACAGATATCTTCATATAGGTGACACTTTTTCATATTATCGCAGTAAAGAAAATTGTAATGTACAGTATATTGGGTATTTTTAGATTCTATTAATATATATGAGCTACACAGATTATAATTACTGGCAGTATAGATAAATATTATTAGGCTTTTAAGTATAATATATGGAGGTGATATTTTGAATAAGGCCTAATTGTTTTAATATTTATCACAAAAAAAGTATCGTAGTCATTGGAGTATATTAAATCCCATGGTGCGTTTCTGGAACATTCCATTAACACTAAAAACTACTAGCCTAGGATGTAAACCTGAATTGTTAGTAGTTAGTACTTCATGGTGTTTAATCCTAAAGAGTCAACGGCTTCTGCGATTTGAACTGTTATAGAGGACCCGATGTCCATCAAACCAAGTTATTTAAAATCTTGTAGTTGCCTGACAGTTGAAAACCTGCTATCAGTAAGTATGATATGGGTCCTTAGATATCTATGTACTGCGATGATTGAATGGCTACCTTATAACTAAATGGTCATGAGCACATCTGTCTGTTTCTTGCCTAACTGACATAATACATTTTAGTAACTCTGGATATTTCAATGATTTACGGTATTCTCCATATTTCTTACCATAAGAAAAAAGTCTCGGGAGTTTTGGTGTTCATTTCAGCAAGTTAAGTAACAAGTGTTATGAACGGAGTCGAGAAATTAAAACGCGCACTAATTTGAGTAGCTCATTTTCGTCGCGTAACGGTACTTTTACTGAATGCTCGAGTGGAATGAAAGCAAATGCCCATGTGACGTTCTCCAACATTATTGTCTAAATTCAACCAGGTAAGGCCAGTTCTGCTGAGCTAACTTAATTAGATTTTCTGTACCTACTGTGTAGCTACTTAAAATTGTTTTGCCTAAACTATTACAGCTCACGTTGAAGGTATTCAAAATACATTGAGTGTAAAGTTCATTTTGGAACAAACTTAATCACATCGTTTGAACAAAAATGAACTTAGGTTTTGGGTAACACTTTACGTAGCTACTTTTTTATGTTCCTCTGATTTAAATTGTTGACAAAACTTTGTTGTCAACTTATTATTACTGAAAAAAAAATTTAGAATGTATGTAAATTTTTAAAATGTTTTATATAGGTAAATCATGTTTATTTATTTATTTATTATTGGATACACCAACAGCATTACATACAATACATTTAACACAAGAAGCATAAAAAATTTACACAGGTATGTATGCCAATTAGAGGCGTATACAGCATTCACACTATTAATAAAGAAATAGACGTGTAATTACAATGAGTGTTGCTAAGTAATTAAAAAAAAAAAAATTTAAAAAATAAACAATTTGGTAAAGATTAATAATATCTACTGCAAATAGAACTAACTAATATTAACTAATAATGATTATGGCATTGAATGAGTATAGCGAAAGAAAATTATACAATAAAAGGAAATTCAGATTTTAAGCAGGTAAGCACATAATTTTTTCTTGAGATCAAGAATTGTGTCGTGAAAGATATCGATGTCTTTAATTGACGTACATGCTCGGTTGTATTCCGCACAGATTCTAGATAAAGGAGAATATTTTAGGAGATGAGTTTTGCTTGCAGGGATATTGAAAATTTTGGCGATAGGATGTCGTGGGTACTGGTAAGGCACGTTAATATTAATTCTTTGGAGTAAGTGAATGAACTCAATTTTTCCACAAGTAATCTTTTTTAGAAACATGACATTAAGAAGAGAGCGACGGCTACTAAGTGACATTATTTTGAAGCGTTTGAGACGAACGTCATAGGTGGCGCGGTGAAAAATACCAGATGAATAAAAAGCTAGGTGTCTAGTAAAAGAGCGCTGGATATTTTCAATTCTCTGTGAGTACGTAACAAAATAAGGACTCCAAACCACTGATGCGAACTCTAATTGGCTGCGGACCAACGAATTATACAAGGTTATTTTTGTTGTAGAAGATTTAAAACCCTTGGTATTTCTTTTTAAGAACCCGAGCATTTTAGCAGCTTTTTTAACGGTTGCATCAATATGCGCTTTAAATGTTAGTTTGCTGTCCATTATCACACCTAGATCCCGAAGTTCAGAAACTTTCTGTAGCATCGTATCATTTAATTTATAAGAGGACTTCAATGGTATTACTTTTCTTGAGAATTTTATATAATACGATTTTTTGGCATTCAGTACCATACCATTTGAGAAACACCAACTGCTTATTCTGTTAAGATCAGATTGTATTAGTTCCGCGTCTAAAAAAGTATTCACTCTTCTGTATATTTTCAAGTCGTCAGCAAAAAGGCAGAATTGACAGTTGCGTATTTCCGATGTGATATCGTTTATAAATGCAGAAAAAAGTATGGGACCAAGAATGGAACCTTGTGGTACACCTGAGACTGCTTCATAATCATCTGATCTGTGACCGTTCACCACCACAAACTGGAGTCTCTTTGCTAAGTAAGAACGAAACCATTCTAGCAAGGATCCACCAACACCATACCTTCTTAATTTATCAAAAAGACGCAAATGACAAACTTTATCAAAGGCACTAGAGAAGTCCATGTAGATGGCATCAACTTCCTGGCGATTATCAACCTCTTTACAAAGATCCGACATCAGTGACACTAAATTAGTTTCGATAGAGTGCCCTTTTCTGAATCCATGCTGATGCTCCGAAATGAATGTATTTAGATGACTTGTTATAACTGGACATATGAGAGACTCAAATAATTTTGAAAAACATGAAAGTATTGAAATCGGTCTATAGTTGCAGACTTCATTGGCACTGCCCTTTTTAAACACTGGGACTATTTTAGAGCTTTTCCAAACTTTGGGAAAATCCCCATCATCCAAAGATCGATTAAAGATAATAGATAGAGGTAGAGTTAAACGGGAGCCGCAGCGCTTGACAAAGACTGGGGGAATTTCATCTGATCCAGCGCCCTTGCAAATATCGAGCTTTTTAATTACTCGTGCAATGTCACGTTCTGATATTTTTATACTATTTAAATAAGACTCATTGTACGTAAAATAAACTTCTTTAGTAAAGGCACTTTGGCTAAATACGGATGAAAAGTTATTTGCAAACATCGCAGCAATTTGTGGTCCCGTAGTTGCGATCCGGTCGCCCTGATGCATAACTGCTGGTATAGTACTGTCACCATTCCGTCTGTCCTTAATAAAACGCCAAAAGCTCTTGGGATTTTTACAAATATTAGTTTCAATTCTTTTCTTGTAATTTATAAGGCATTGGTCACTTAATCTGTGAGCACGCTCACGAAGAAGTTCATATTCCAGTTGATCACGCGCATTTTTGTATTTCATATATTTACGTCTCTTTTTGTTTTTCTCGGAAATAATCTTTATTAGGGAATGGCTGAACCACGCTGGAAATTTGGTAGGCCTGGGTTTTGATTTCGGGATATGGGAATCTATAGCTGTATTTATGAAATGATAGAATATGTTAGTCATTTCATTAACATTTTGACAATTCCCTAACTCTGCGTTCCAATCAATACTATCCAAGTAAGGTATGATTTTGCTATAGTCAGCTTTAAAGTAATTGTAGTGGGGTCGGATAAAGGGTTTAAGTAAGTCTGGGCTGCATTCCGGAATCGATATTAGAATAGGAGGATGCCTTTCGTCAATTTTACTTAATATATTGGGACATTTAGTAACTTCCAGTCGGTCGCAGTCGGTGAGGACGATGTCCAGTATTTTGCCGTCAACATTAGGCACATCGTTCATTTGCAGTAGGTTATTAATTGCAATAAAATCAATCAGAGACAGTCCTAATTTGGAACCATAGTTTGTTGCACTACATGGAGCGCCATCTGATTGTCGAGACCAACCGATAAAGCTCAGATTAAAGAAACATGGACCAGACGTAACATTTCCCCCCATGGGGTAAACTTCGGACAATGTTTCGAAGTTTATTGAATTCAAGGTTCTAGACAGAAGTCCTAAGTAAAGGAGCAGGAGAAAATGGAGAGGAAGCAGGTTCCTCGAAGGTTGGTTCCGTCTCTGTGGAACAATTTTGCTCCTGAGAAGTTTTTAATGGCAGCACGGTAGTAATAGCTCGGCTGCTGCCAGATTTACACTTTAAGACAAAAAGATACAATTTGTAAAATATAAAAGAAATAATTGATAGGAATACAACAATTGTCATAATAGAATAATAGCTTCCATATTTAATAATGTGTGGAGTATCAGTATCCAATTCTGTATTAACCAAAGTATTTAATAATGTATTCTTTTTTAAGATGAGGTCATCAAGATCGATATCTTTAAGTGTAATTGGAACAAGATCGTTTACTAAATGATTAATTTTGTTTATATTGCAGCACGAGTCGTTAATTAAATTAAAATCAGTAATAGTATTTTTAATTGTAATATGAAAATAGTTAGAACTGGATATTAATACTGTATCTCTACAATATCCGGTACATAAACCGGGTAATGTCAATACTCCTGTTCCCAGTAAAGTAGTTTCAGAAGTTTCAGAATTTAAACAATCCACTACAAGTTTACTGGATGTGGATTGGACGAAAATCCATCTAGTTTTTTCCATGTATCTATATTTCCATAAACTAATTTAGTGTTCCATTGTTTCGGCATTTCACTTATTACTTTAGTTAACAATTCACTTTCACAGGTGGGTTGTGCGTCAACCGAATAAATGTTAGGAATTACACAAATATACTGTTCACTGGTTACACTAACACAGCTATCCAAACTATCCAAGTTACAGTAATGGGTTTTATCTTTGGTCATGCCAATATATTTATTATCAGAGATAATTAAACTAAATGTATCCGGTTTTACAGAGTTATGAGGTACAGGCAGAGGAATATTATGGAATAAATTGTATTCCTTATTAAGTACTAACGGTATACGTAGTACAAAAATGATTTTATTATTCATAAAATAGCAAACTAATCTAGATACATTAGTAATAAGATGAATAGAACTTAAATCTAGCTTAGCTGGGAGTTCTAAGTTATTAGGAAAGTGCCTATAGTTATCAACGAGTTCTCTGTATAACTGCAGAGGTGTTATTAGTGCAGGATGTAGTATGTTTTGACTACTGAACAGGATGGAATTAATGATATCGTCTAACTGGAATGACAGAGTCATCATGGATATGTCTAGACAGTTGAAGATTGAATTTATGTTTAACTGAATTTGCATATCATTCATTATCATACAAATGTTATTTATATTTGAAGATAAATTGAAGATGGCTTCATTTAATTTAATTTTAATAATTGTATCATTATAATTGGAAAGGACAGAGTTTGCAACTAATATATTTTGTTTCGTTAATGAAATTATTTTCTTTTCGTTATTTAATATTGAATTTATTGCACTATCATAACTGAGTGCATCATCTTCATTCAAAGTGCCGAAAATAGTTTTCATCATCTTTCCAATTCCTCCAAACCAAGAGCGTTTACTCCTAGGGTCCAGTAGGTGTGATATAGACGCAAATTGTTTTCTTATATCTTCTTGACGTATATCCAAAGGTTCAAACATATTGTGACATTCCATGATTGAATTTATTTTGGTTTGTTTACAAATGCTTTTAATTAATTTAATAGTGGAATTAATATTCTCGACATGAGACTTTAGGTGTGATATATGTAAAGGAATGGTAACATTTAATTGTCCACTAGTTATTTTTATCTTTCCTAAATAATCAAAAAAGATGCCGGAACCAGACGTTATAGGCTATACATACTCGTGAGTAGACCGAGTAGAGGCACTGAAAATGTAATAAAATTGAAGTGAGTATTCGAATAAGTTCTATTTATTACTAATTATAAAATATCTTACTTAAATTAAAGTAAGTTAAAATTAAAACATTTTTAATAAAACAAAATGGACAGTTAATTAAACATGAAATGGTTAAAAGTAAATTAATAGAAAAAATAAAAGAAAAGTACAAAAGATAAATGGATTAAAAGTAAATTAAACATTAAGTAGTCGTCTTAGCCAAATTTATTTCATCGTAATGATGAGTGACATATCTTCTGTTAATTAGAAGCGTCAAGGTATTATTTCCATTAATTTTAATGACCTTGTAAGCTCCTTTCCACAAGGGAGTAAGTGATTTCCTTAGCCTTGCGTGGTTTTTAAGATAGACGTAATCGCCTATTTTATAATTTATTAGACGGGTACGCGAGTCATAATAGGTTTTTGATCTTTCTTTTGAGCGACGAATATTCTCCAAAGCCTTATTATGTGAATATTTTAACCGGTTTTGAAGCATTTTTACATATTCCGGATATGTTGCACCGGCTGGTCTTCAAATAATGAATTGGGTATAAACGGTTTGTGTCCAAACATTAACCCATAAGGAGTATAATGTGTTGTACAGTGAACTGCGGTATTATAAGCGAACATGGCGGTGTACATATATCGAGGCCAGTTGGTTTGGTCCTCACTAACATATGACTTTAAATATTCTTTTAAGGTCGAGTGACTGCGCTCAAGTGCGCCCTGGGTCTGGGGGTGATAGGGCGAAGACCAAAGCTGTTTTATCTTCAGGAACTCACATGTTTTCTTGAACAGTTCAGATATAAAGTTAGTTCTCTGATCGGTGAGTATCATTTTAGGTAATCCGAAAACTGATATAAAGTGGAGAAGACATTCACTAGTTTCTTCCGCAGTTGTACTACGAATGGGATAAGCAACTGAGAACTTTGTAAGGTCATCCTGTAAGGCAAGAATGAATCTGAGCTTTGCTGGACCTGATTCTGGAAGTGGCCCTACTATATTTAAACTGACACGCTGACAGGGTGCAGTCGAAGTGCTGGTGATCTGCATTGGTGCTCGATTTACCCTTCTAAGAGCTTTATTTTCTTGACATGATTTACATTGTTTTACGTAGGTTTCTATGTCACTTCTCATTCCCTTCCAGAAGTACATATCTTTTATCCTACTATACATACGGGCAGATCCCAGATGACCTGCAGCAGGAATATCATGATTATCATGTAATATCTTTTTTATTTCTATTGGGGCAGGAAATGTAATATTATCATGATAGATATTTATTTTAATATTGGTACTATGGAAAAGGTAAGTAATTATATTATAGATTTTTGTAAATGAATGTTTTTCAAAGGGATTCTTAAAATCTGAAATCAATATTTCTTCTGTGATATCTGTTATTAATAATTCATTTCTTATGCGTTTCAGGGTATCAAAGATTTCCGGATATTGCGCTTCATCGAAGTGATGTACCTTGGTGAACAACAGGTAGTATGTATTGTTGTTTAATTGTATTTTATAAAATGAATGTAGTTGTTTTTCTTTATTTATAATTTCCTGTTTGTTCTCTGTTTTATTTAAAATATCTAAGGTAGGGATTAGACTCATCAAGGTCTATAGAGGTTGGGATTAACTTTATTTTACAATGACTCTTCAAAAGACTTTCATTGTGTTCAATAATTTGGGTATCAAAACTTTTATTTTTGTCAGCCATTACTTTCATAAAGGTTGAATAATCATCGACGGTTGGGCTTAAGTCTGGCGATGGCAGAATATCTACGGGAAAGTCTATTAGAGGCTCAACAGCTGGCAAAGGATCAATCGGGATGTTCAAGGGTTCTTGAATACCTAGAGGATCAGATTCCGGAATTATAATGGGTTCTTCCGGCGAGAGGGGTTCTAGGGTAGGTAAGTTTAAAGGATCTTCATTATCAGAAGGTAAGTTATCCAAATCGAAAGATGGTGGTGAAATTAGAAGGTCGTTTAGGTCCCTATCTAGGTCATCAACTTGTTCTGGATTTGTTGGTTGATCAGGATCAGCTTGGATAGGATTGACCGGGTATCTGGAAAGTGCATCTGCGTTAGCATTTATTTTACCCTTTTTATATTTTATGTCATAATTGTATTCTTCTAGCTTTAGACGCCATCGTACAAGTCGAGAGCCAGGATCTTTACAATTGAAAAGCCATTGAAGAGGCTTGTGATCTGTAACTATGGTAAAATTATACCCGTAAAGGTAAGGACGGAAGGTCTTTGTGCCAAAGACAATTGCTAGGCATTCCTTTTCGGTAGTGCAGTAGTTGCATTCAGCCTTGTTTAAGGTTCGAGAAGCAAATGCTATTGGGCGGTCTTTTCCAATTTCACCCTGGGATAGAATTGCTGAAATAGCGAAGTTAGAAGCATCGCACGTGAGGACAAAAGGTTTTGAAAAGTCCGGATATAAAAGGATGGGTGCAGTAGTCAATTTCTTTTTTAATGACTCAAATGCTAATTGTTGTTCATTGTTCCAGATAAATTGAGTATCCTTTTTAAGAAGGGATGTGAGTGGCTTGGAAAGCTTAGAAAAGTGGGGGATGAACCTACGGTAGTATGAAATAAGACCAAGAAAGGATTTTACGTCTTTTGGAATCTTAGGTGTTGGAAATTGCTCTACGGCCTTGACTTTTTCTGGGTTTGGCTTAACACCATCGGTTGTAATTATGTGACCCAGGTAGGCTACTTCCTTTTGAAGAAATTCACATTTATCCGGTTGCAATTTGAGGTTAAATTGACGTAACCTTTGGAAAACTTTGCTTAGTTTATCTATGTTCAAAATTCAATTCAAATTCAAATTATTTTATTCATTATAAGGTATATACATACACTTAATGAAGGTCATGTTTTAGTCA
>DWED01000836.1:0-10214 GCA_018245795.1 Protelbella ruficauda | reverse complement strand
CGTGGCTGGAGCCGCAAGCGCCGCGACCACCCTCTCGGCCGCCCGCCACCGCACTCCTCGTTATTTTAAACAACATTAAATATTATCATCGTACACCATTCACAGTTTAAATATATTTACAACGATTTCTGGAATGTTTTATTACAACATCACTATCATGTGACGATAAAAAATGAAGTCGCTTGGATGTTGAAATAAGCTTAAAAAGATAAAGGGTGTATGATGTTCATAATTGTTAAACTTAAGAGACATTATATTTCAGTTCAAATGAAGGGGTCGGTGTTTAATTAACCGAATGTGGTTTATGTATTGCCTACTTGAATCCATAAAATAACCATCTATACAAAATAACCATTATTACTTTTAGTCTGAGTAAGGAAGTTAATGTAAATATAACATTTTTTTTTGTGTTTGATAATGGAATGTTCCATTCTTTATGCTTCATTTCTTATTTCTTTATAACCCAATAACGCTTTTGAACATACATCAGCGATCTGTAACTCTTATGAACTTCATAGAGAATTATAAATTTTGGCAAATCCAAGAACCTTACTAGTGAAGAGATGTATTTAATGATTTGAAGAAATCATTAATCTAAAATGATTGCATAGCCGGGGCCCTTTCAAAATTAAAGATTTCCTTTTACTAGTGGCCCAGTAGCGATCGTAAATCATAAAAAAATCAGTTTGAGTATTGTCTAGGTTCTAATGTCAAAGACTACGCTTATATAAATCTATCCTCTGTGCTACTTATTGACAACAATCCGTCTCATTTCTGACATTGACAATGGGAATGTAAATAATAAATGGTTTATTTAATTCAATGTAACGTTTTTGTAATACATATTACACATACATTTTAACTTACTGCACTCCTTCTCTATGTAAGCTTAACTATACCGAGTCCTACACTTCTCCATCCGCGCAATTTTCGTAAAAAGGGGTACAAAATTTTTGCTTCCCGAATCAATATATAGATACATAATATCTATAGCAGTGTTATAAATGCGAAAACATTTGTTTGTCTATTTTAGTTTTCATATCAAAACTGCTGAATCGAATTTAAAGACGTTAAGGAGAAAGGTTGAATCCTAAAAAATAATGCAGGCTAGATAGAACATATTTTTAAAACAAACCCTAGCAAACGAAACGTACATGCACCAGAAATAATTACGTTTCCGTACAGACGACCTCGAGAAAAACAAAAAAAAAATTATATAAATCAGTTGAAAAATGTGTAGGGTTTGATATTTTTACAATACATATAAATACGTCGTATTAGCACGAGAAACTATTTGGTTTCTCTCATAACAGATACCGATGTGGGAGACGCAGCGTGAGAATTATTTTATCAAGAGGAAGTCGCTGTTATATTTTACGAAAAATATAATTTACTCGGAAAATAAATCAAGAGTAACGCTTGCACATCGCCGAATTCCCGACTCCCGGGATTTCAAGTCGGAGTTTTAATGGCGGGTAAATTTAACTGATTAGATATTGTCTCTGGGAACTCACAACAAATATAAACAGTAAAAGAATGGTGATGCTTTTGGACACACGATATTTTCCCACGTAAACATACATAGATATTTGAACGATTGCATACATGTGACTTTGTATATATACAGGAAAAGACTTGCAGTATTGTAATTTATTATTTATGTTAAAGGGTTCTAAAAATTGAAAAACAGTCGCGGCGTGTGAAAGTCCCGAAACAGTTACTGGACGGACACCTATAGCTCGGTGTCGGTCGACAAACTCGTCCTAATACTGTTTACCTAATGAGATGTGTCGAATGCACGCGACCCATTCTCACGACCCAAAATGGAAAAGAAGGGAATACCAAAATTTTTGACATACTATTCTATTGTCTCTACATAAACAGCAGTTAAATTTCCCGTGGAAAAGATATGGAAATCAACTTTTTGAGTATTACCAAATTGTACTCACTTCCTTAAATGTTCAGTATAAATTGAAGAGGATCTTTGTATTTTGTGTTGGTGATGGAATGAATGACGCTTTATCGTTCGCTTATAGAGTAGGAAAACAGTTTTGGTGATAATAATTATGTCTGATTTCTGGAATGTAATTTTTTATAATGGGAACCGTTTTAGAGGTCTATTTATTAGTAATTTAATGTATTTCATAATGTTTCTTTTGTATCGTAACAGACATACATAGATAGGTATTATTGATTATGTAGGACCCCAAAATTATACCCCTCTAATATCTTTCATACATAATGATACCTGACTCTTGTGTTATCACTATTTTCGACAATGTTGTAGACTAGTAATACAAAGAATAAAAGTTAAGTCATTTTCAGATAATTCAGTTTATATTGTTACACATAATTCACTATCCGTGTCAAAAACTTTATAGTTCTAAATTCCTGATAAAAATCCTTACTTTATTCATATCGAATTGACATTTATAAACTTACGTCACTTTTACAACATTTAATTTTCAATTTGGCTATATTGCATTAAAATATTGTTCACCGTGATTCGTTCCCTCATTGCAGAGGATCGTTATGCATTAAAATATTATTTGTCCATTAAATATTTATATGTTTGTTAGAATTTCGTAGGAAATAATGATTAAATAATGATATTCAATGTTGATATAGCCACGAAGCCTAAGCCTATTTGCCTCAGCTTTTGTTTTATATTACTTAGTATTATTGTCTCCTGATTTATAAAGACCTAATTTCAATATACTGTCCGTACACAGATTTTTTTCTCGATTATACAATTGAGACTAAGAAATTATAAAGAAAAAATATGTACCTATGTTTATTAATAATAAAGTATGTATTTATATATATGTATTGCTGTATCACGTATCATGTCGGAACTTTGGACTGTATTTAGGGTGAATTTGATACTAAATAAACAATATTGAAACAGCATTGAAAATATGTTTCCGATAATCGTCCATTTATAGAAAAATTTAAATGACGTGCAAAAAAAATAAAAGCAATAAAGCTGAATTACAATTATGGTGTAAAATTAAGTTCCATCAAGGTGGCTAGACGACATTTGCAGACTTAAATATATGAAAAAGTTAACACTTAAACTGTTAACATTCCGCACGTCAGGTTCGTGTGTTCCTGTCTGAATGGCTCCATAACTGCACGTATTAAATTAACTTCGTGAACATTATTGGACTTTAATATAGGTATAATATGTCTTGGATATATGGTAGATTTATGTGTTCGTTATTTGTTATCTGTTATGTTATGTGCTATAGTTATGTTGTGTCATGTTGGTTATTGGGTAGTAGATTTTTGTTGGTTTGTTGGATTATAATATGGTTAGTCATTATACGTTTCCGTTATAATGCTAAGAGAAATATTATTTTAATGTAGATTCCAAGAACCTCATTAGATGTACTTAAACATATTCATGCTCATTACAAATTAATATTAATCTAAAAATAAATATACGTTCAGTATCATATTTACGTATTTAATATAAGATCAAATATCACCTAACACTTGTAATTGTAATTTTAAAAGGCGTAATTAACAAATTTACAAGAATAAAGTGCGTATGGTGAACAATACTTCCAGTAATTATGAGCATAGTTTCAAAAGATCGCAAATAGAACTGCTCTGCATGCTGTTACAACGCGTGAGACAGTCGGGGCGATGACCGGTGCAAATGAAATGTCTAGTAACACACCTTATAAGTCATTATCTAGCAAATTATTAGCTAAATTGTTAATTCTAATGTGTTTTTCGTCCTATAATATATTCGTAAATAAATCATATTTTCCTTATTTCATTAGTAGGTACACATACGTGCTCAGATCAGAATACGTCTTATTATTTTTGGTACGTATACAGTGCGTCTGAAATGGGACAAAGAAAACCAAGCGTTATATTGGTACATACGCAATGTGATATTCGCTAGATTGACTTAGGTATGTGGGATCGTGGACTGCGTTCCTAGATTAATCAAGTTCGCAGTTCTCATTCCATAAGGGCAACATTTATTTTTACTATCTGTCCGCTCTTTAACGGAACAACGTATATCAATAAATAAATCCATTCCTTGTAATTCTCACAGTTCGCCCCTTCGACTCTTCTGAGCCTCATTCCATCGGGCGCGCGTCTCGCTTACTCGCTAAGTGATCGGAGCAGCTCCATCTCGCTCGTTAACTTTGAATATAACCGCCCTCGCCCGAGGTTTCTCAGAATCGAACTCGAAGTATTTTTTTAGAACGCATAATAATTTGATCGGGAAATATTTATGGAAAGGGTGGCCGGACGCAGACTAGTCAGACGAGTCAATTATCAGCTCTAGTGTCGGTCGCCTGAAAGCCGCGCAATGGGTGGTTATCCGAAGGTATCCGATTTTGAGCAGGAATTTATGGGATGGAGGTACGAGTAGACTTGATGCAAGATGGAATTTCACACGACAAAATACTTTTAAGCGTACATTGCGTTGTATTGTTTCAGTCTGTATCGCAATAGAAAATACTATGACAACTTATTTAAAAGCATTTTCGACCAGTTACAGATCGTATATTCATGTATTTCAAGAAACATATTTGCTTAAATAAAATTTGATAATTCGCTTAATGTTTATGCGAAAAGTTATAATCTGTCATTATATTAAGTACACTAGAATTGGTTATTATTCTATATGCATTTCATACTTACAAATAATTTGATCTTTGTTTTATCCACGCCGATGTATAAATGCAATTGTGGAACCTAGGGGCCATTATGTAAAATACGTAGCACACGCGCTACGCCTCCAAGATGGCTTCGGCTACGAGAACCGTAGCAACACCACGAAGGAAGCACAACGCGGAATCTAATAATACACTAGACAAATGAAAGGAGAGAAATAATAGAAATGTATATACTATTTAACACATTAGCTTCTTAAAACGAAATAATTCATTCAATATTTATTTACAGCTAAATGTAACCTATTTAAATAGTTGTTTGTTTTAAAACCACGAATTGGTCATGTCTTCATTTCACTTGGATAATTTTTTTGAAGTAACATAATTTTTCTATACTTGTTCATATATTCATCCTTTTGTTGTTAGGTTCACAATAGCCAGACTTAAATGTCATAATGTGTAATAGATAATAAAAAGTGACATAGACAAAGACTTTTATTGCGAGTTACTATTGCAAGTATAAACCACATTAGTTTTTATTTAAAATGATACTTTTAATTACATAATACGATTCATATGAATTGCGGTACATGGATATATAATTTAGTTTCGCCGGGCAGAAGTCGTAATAATCGTTTCTGTTATACTCGTAATGTCGCAGAGGAGCGCGGGCGGCATGCGGCGAGCGGCGCAGTTTCCGGTGCATGTGGAAGACAATACTGCTGAATGGACCCATTAATAGCACGCCTCACAAGTGAATGAATGCGTAAACATATGTACGAGCCTCGAACCCGCTACCCCCCGGCTCAGAACACATGGCGTACTGCCGTTATTATCTTATGCAAAAGGTCCATACAATGTTACGTCCATTCGGAGATTTCGGAGAAACCCCTTTTATGACGCCGAATAATATTTCAGACTGGGTCCGGAACTACGCACACTCATTCATTCATATGTCACGCACAACCGTACGAGAAAATAAGCATTAAACAGGATGTAAATAATTGAAGACAGTTGTGTTTCTTACAATTATTTTTTAATAGTCTTCAATCAACTGGGGGACTGATGTACTTGAGATGAACTATTTTAATATGACACGATTTACACAGACACAGTACAAGTTATCATAATTCATAACGACATTTTATTTTTTATCCACTAACAATAATAGCTATTAATACCATAGATTCTCTGCGCCTTCTTAATTTTGTTTCCGTTCATATACAAATACACAATAGCACATTCCGGCCAAGCATGATACGTGCCACTTGTTATCACTTTCCTGGATTTCCCGTGTTCACACAATTATCTAATACGTGGAATGTAGTGGCATTCAAGGATTATTGTAAAAGTCACCAGATAATTCCGCTTCCCATGTTTTTTTCCAGTTCGTTTGTTTGGTAGAAGTGTAAACAGGAATGTGCCGTAAAGCGTTGTACCTGCGCAGGTATGTGCATTGAATTCGACTATTTGTCCGGATCGTTTGTCTGACAGGTTACTTCGACCGTTATTCATTTGTTGTTGGTGCGACATGTTGGCGCCAGATACCTTTATGCCATTGTTCGTTTAATAAAGCATGCTGTACTTACCGTGAACACTACTAACAAAGCTTTCAATCAATGAGAGTGATACTCAAAATTTGTTCTCCAGTTTCATCATATTTTTTGTTATTTTATCTGCAGTAACTTTCGAGCTGCCAGACTTCAAAAAAGTGAAGTATTTCCTCAAAGCTATTATAGCGATTACGTAGCCATTAATAAATTTGTTTGCACTGTGTTTATGTTAGCACTTTATCGCTGTATCGGCCGGATATGAACCGTCTCGTCGCCTTCCCGACTCTTATCGACGTAGACTCAATAAAGTCTTTTTGTAATAAATGTTATCCGAATAAATACTACAAACCGACTATAACCAGCTCCTATGATTAAGCGGCGGTTCCTCTCTTTACACGCGTGTAACGCTAATTAACGGCCCGCATGCGCCGGCTATGAGATGACTTAATTCAAGAACGGAATAAAAACAATTTTTAACAATTGCTGCCACAACCATAACGCTGGCCAAATAGTGGTCACGTGCCATGAATTCGCCACAATTGCCTCGTCGAGCAAATTTAGGGGGTCTTAATCTAACGAATGGGGTACTATACGATGTGATTATTATGTTACGTTTAATTTATACCATGAACACTGCAGAATATTCTGTGAGGTCATTGCGACCCTCTGCCCGTATGCGGATTGTATAATACTATCATGGAACGGCGTGTAAATAAAATTTACAAGGATTCATAATTGGGAATAAAGTCGATACATTACAAAATCCATCAACAAATGCATTCGATTACGTTATGCTTGAAACGGATTATGTTTTAAAACAGCCGTGTGCGATTATGAACATGCTTAGTCAAATTATTGTAATATGCAAAAATTTAATAATGTCATTAAAGTATTAAAAAAAGTAAAACTTGAAAACAAATTCAAATCATATACACGAACTGAACTTTCAGTCACCTAGTTCCCATACGAGACGCATTTCCCATGTATCTATCACTAACCGCCTGTCCAAAGGTCAGTGATTTTTGATAAGCGTTCCGTCTATTATGGGAGCGAGTACTGCATCACTGTGACATGTGGAGCAACGACTACGTACACGTGTTTACTATAACGCCTCGGCAAACACGTCATTCATGAACCGTTGCTTTTCATAGATATATTATCATTGAGTGCACAACCGTACACGCTGACGTTTTTTACATAATCGTGCCTTGTACGCATCTATTACCTAAGTATAAAGGCTTATAAAACTCAAATATGTATCTAGTTGTACCGTTAGACAAATGAAAATAATTTGGAACGTTGCAATAAATTTATTACATTTACAGATAAATGTAGAGTATTTTTTTAAGTGTACACATTTATATTTTTTACGCAAACAATAATTAATCGCTGTTGTAAAAATGCGAATTAATAAGTATGATTATTTAAAAACAATTAATAACCCAATATATTGCTATTTTTTCTAAAGAACTATACAAAAAAACCTAACGAAATCATAAGTTCTTAGGTAAAACTGATAGGTTTAACTCAACCTTCAAAACTATTTTCAACTAGTTTAATTCGAATATCTGAACAACATCAACGTCATCATCATAAAGTGAGAAAGGTATGCCGTTGGTTGTGTATGGCCAAGTCATACATGGCTCCGGCGCGTACGTTCTAGTAACAAAATAAAATGTCGGAGGACCGCATTCTCGACGAGCGCCATGCTGCTTATTGTTATGGGTTTATAGATTACGTATTTTTGTTACGAATATCACATTATGCATGGTGTGTTGACATTTTTAACAGTTGATACAGGAAACTGCAGTGAATAGATATACCAAATATACAAATCGTGCATTTTACATTTCATAGTATCCCAATATAACATTCAAAAAGTGTGTAATGTAAAATTATCTATATAAGTATTTTTAAGAAATCTTTATAAGTAGTTTATCAGCCGTTTGGTTACTATAATCAAGATCTGTCTCATATAGAGTCAGATGACCATATGGGAACTGTTTAATAATAAGTTAATAAAAATTCATGTGTCATGAGCAGAAGCGCTCATCGCAAAAATATTTATTCTGGGTGGGAATCGAATCTACGAGACCCTGTCGACGATGAATCTGATAAATGTATGTTCCACTGACCAATTTTTCCGCAAAGTTTAATTTATTGTAATTAATAGGAGTACTCTTGTACGATACATTTTCCTCGTATTGCGTTTTTAAAATTATCTAAAAAAGTAGGCGGTGGTAGCTGCGTGGTTCAGATTTCAGCTTCCTACTCCGGGGGTCTGTGACTCAATATGAGCACGCACCTCTGAGTTTCCTAAATTTTGGGTTGTATTTATATTAAATATCGCATACTATGACCGTGATAGAAAACACGATGCGTTTCTAGCGTTTTATTTTTAATTAAATTAATTTCTAACCAACGAATCAAAAATTTTATACTTTTCAAATCATACCTATACAATTTTTTCAGAACAGGATGACTATGATATATAATATTTTTATTTGACACTGGTACAAGGGGCTAATAATTAAATATTCTAGTTCAGCATTTCTGTTCCACAAGCAATGATGACAAGTAATGAAATAAATGTACTTATAATTTGACTTGAAGTAACGGATACAGCAAAGTAATAAATTGTGACAAGTGTTTCAAATTCTTAACAAATGCCCTATTTCAGTTTCATCTGCAGATGTAACGTATATATTAAGTTATTGAAGGTAAGCACCCCGAAGGACAATCGGGCGTGGGAGCCTCGTGGGGGTGTTCACTAATGGTTGTTTCGAACTCAACATTACTTTTATTTCATTGTAGACGATTTTTTGTTTACGTCACACAATAGAAACTAACCACATTGCATAATGGATAGGACACAGTCGACCTGCTTCCATTAATACCTGTCGTTGCATTTTTGCAGTAATTGACATTGTTTAGTTTTTGGTCGATTTTGGCAGATTTCTTACGATTTGCAATCAGGTGTATACCTACTGGCGAAAGATGCATACGTAAGATTCAAAGTACACATTCGTTAAATATTTTATAATTTTATTTCAGTATTGCTGATTCGATCAAGAATTAATAGTTGCATAATATGTAACTAAAAGAGGTAATCGTAGCTACATGACAGCTGCGCATAGCTGATGACATTATTCTGTACCACATACAATTATGCCTATTTATAACTAGATTTAATAAAATAATAATTCCTTTTTGCACTTTTTAACCGAAAAAGACCTGTTGAATTTAAAAATATTACCACCATTATTAGCCTGTCTCGGTCCACTGCTGGACATACAGCTCCCCTAAGGGGGTTTCTGTCTATAATCCCCAAGCTGAGTTCAGAATCGCAGATCACAGCTTCTCGCACCGCCTACGCCGCTGCCCGTTGGCGGCCAGGGCATTTAGCCCGTCGCCAGCGAAAATCACTTATGTTTATACGTTTGCAAATGCAAGGCGTAAAATATAAAGATTAAGGAAAAAGAAAGATTAAATATGATTAAAGTAATTATTATTAACAATATTTTTGTATCTTCAATATATGTATCTGTCTTTTTTATTTTAGGCAATTTTATAAATTATGCGTATAAAACATACAATGTATTTAATATGTAACCAAATTAGCATACAATAGAATACTTTAATAAGTTAGTGTCTACAAAGTAATGTGAGGCCAATCCTCTTAGAGTCTACGTGCCCTGAAGATTAGTTCATTGGGGCCCAAACTTGTCGGTGATAGTATGAATGTTCATGTATGCTTTTTGTTTTTCTTCACATTTTTCTGTGTGTGAGCGAGAGCGCTGTTGATTTTATAATAACAAATTTCCACAAAGCATTTTCGCTTTTATATTATTAACTATTCATGGTCATATGATTATTTAGTTAAGTAAGTGCGACAGACTCAGCAGCATATTGAAGGATACGAAAGTAATATTGTTGCCAGTTGATGTCAGCACCGCCAGTTTGCGGAGTGCAGCAGGAATGCAAGTTCGCAAACTCTCACAGGCCAGGATGAGTTGGTCTT